>JADWQK010000518.1:243200-276607 GCA_017933935.1 Sesamia nonagrioides | reverse complement strand
GCCGCGGGCGGAAAGCTAGTGCTAATATATAAAGCTGAAGAGTTTGTTTGTTTGAACGCGCTAATTTCAGGGACTACGGGTTCGATTTGAAAAATTCTTTTTGCGTTGGATAGCTCATTAATCCAGAAAAGCTTAAGGCTATAAAACATCACGCTGCGACTAATAGGAGCAGAGCATTACTAACTCAACACGAACGAAGTCGCTGGCGGCCGCTAGTATAAAATAGCTTTACCGCGGCAGCCCCGAGTGCCACATGTTTTTGTTTTATTAGAAAGATGATATCTTCAAGGTAGTCTCATGTTTAGGAAATTAGGGTCTGATGATGGAAGACTAGGTAAATCTAGAAGAAATTTAAAAAATCAAAGGGGCGACTAGGGCTTTTCTAAGTTTTTTCATTAAGTGTTTTAACGCACTACAATTTAGTAAAGTTCGGAGTTGATGATGGAGCCGGGAGACAGCCGAGGGAACTCTTTAACGATTCACATCAGCTGCCTCGTGTTTGTGCTTAATAAATTTGTATTGATAAGAACTTTACACCTAAATGAGTTGTGATCATCATTAAAGCTCTGATGTTGAAGACAAAGGCCAGTTAAGGGAACTCCTTAAAGGTTTACAATAGTTACCTTATGTTTGGACTTATTTCTGTTCATTTATATTAATGAAAACTTTACACCCATATAAGTAGGTTAAAATGAATGTCTGCAATAGATCTGATGATAGAGCCGAGAGAAATTCGAGGGAACTCCTCAACGATTCACAGCAGCTACCTTGTGTAATATCTTGATTAATTTGTATTGATAAGATCTTTACACCTAGATGGATTGTTATGATCATTAGGAGTCTGATAATGAAGACGAAGGACAGTCTGTTGAGGGAACTCCTCAAAGGTTTACAGTAGCTGCTTTGTGGTTAGACTTAATTCATTTATATTGATGAGAAATTTGCACCCATATGGGTAAAAATTAAAGTCTGAATTACATCAGATGATAAAACCATAGACAGTCGAGGGAATTTCTCAACAATTTACAACACTCTACTTTAACATAGTACAAACACTACCTACTCGTCATGCTTATGCAAACATCAATTAAAATCAAGAGACTGAATTTAAGTTGTGTTATTTCATTGCGTTATTTCTAGAAATGCTCATACTTTCATTGTGGTCTTAAAGGAATTAAAGCAAACGAAATAGGTCGTTTGCTTGCAGGCCTTTTCCAAATATGCTGCCGTCAACGTCGAGTCTGATCGGATATTGTATTAGTCGGATGTTTATTTTTCTGCGAAAGGAAGCTTTGCGTAAATAATATTATAGTATATGTATTTGTTATTTATTTTGATATACGATAGTTTTATTTTTTACAATTTACGTATTTGTTTTATTAAACGAGAATAATAATATAATTTCACAGTCTTGCCTGGTCCAAAAAAAAGAATCATGTTTTTTTTTTTCTTTAATTTTTACCCATATGGGTGCAAATTTCTCATCAATATAAATGAATTAAGTCCAACCACAAAGCAGCTACTGTAAACCTTTGAGGAGTTCCCTCAACAGACTGTTCTTCGTCTTCATTATCAGACTCCTAATGATCATAACAATCCATCTAGGTGTAAAGCTCTTATCAATACAAATTAATCAAGATATTACACAAGGTAGCTGCTGTGAATCGTTGAGGAGTTCCCTCGAATTTCTCTCGGCTCTATCATCAGATCTATTGCAGACATTCATTTTACCTACTTATATGGGTGTAAAGTTTTCATCAATATAAATGAACAGAAATAAGTCCAAACATAAGGTAACTATTGTAAACCTTTAAGGAGTTCCCTTAACTGGCCTTTGTCTTCAACATCAGAGCTTTAATGATAATCACAACTCATTTAGGTGTAAAGTTCTTATCAACACAAATTTATTAAGCACAAACAAGAGGCAGCTGATGTGAATCGTTAAGGAGTTCCCTCGGCTGTCTCCCGGCTCCATCATCAACTCCGAACTTTATTAAATTGTAGTGCGTTAAAACACTTAATAAAAAACTTAGAAGAGCCCTAGACGTCCCTTTGATTTTTTAAATTTCTTCTAGATTTACCTAGTCTTCCATCATCAGACCCTAATTTCCTAAACATGAGACTACCTTGAAGATATCGTCTTTCTAATAAAACAAAAACATGTGGCACTCGGGGCTGCCGCGGTAAAGCTATTTTATACTAGCGGCCGTCAGCGACTTCGTTCGCGTTGAGTTAGTAATGCTCTGCTCCTATTAGTCGCAGCGTGATGTTTTATAGCCTTAAGCCTTTCTGGACTAATGAGCTATCCAACGCAAAAAGAATTTTTCAAATCGGACCCGTAGTGCCTGAGATTAGCGCGTTCAAACAAACAAACTATTCAGCTTTATATATTAGTACTAGCTTTCTGCCCGCGGCTTCGCCCGCGTGGAATTGGGTTATATCGCGTTTTTTAGATTTCCCATGGGAATAAAACTAATTAAATGACGATTGATCAGTTTTGAAGGATTGATCGTAGAAGGGTGAAAATTTAGGATTGTATGTATTTTTGTATGTTGTAGAAAAATAGAAACTAAAAATGTTGTGTAAAAATAAAAAAACAAATAGGGGTGGACTACCCCTAACATTTAGGGGGATGAAAAACAGATGTTGGCCGATTCTCAGACCTACTTAATACGCTCACAAAATTTCATGAGAATCGGTCAAGCCGTTTCGGAGCAGTATAGGAACGAAAACTGTGACACGAGAATTTTATATATAAGATAGATGTTCGCTAGTACCAAATTTTGTATGGAGAAACGCATGGTACTATACATTGAATCTGCGCTCACGCGCAGGGCTGTAGATGTGCATGAAAATGCAGATAAAAAACGCAATCCTGCGCGTGGCTGCGGGGTAAATCGCAAAGGTGTGCACACCGAGTTCCGCAGTATGTAGTTAGTAGGAAATTTTTTATTAGTTATTTATGACAGTATTTTTTTTACTTTGCTAATTAACGTATACATTTGTATAAGTATGTATTTTCTTTTTTGTAGTTTATTTATTTATTTATTTTTTACCAGTGACGTCATTGAAGGAGTGCGAAAATGGTGGCGATTTAGCGACTAAACTATATTTGATGTTTTATTTTTGACTTTGATAAAGAAATAGAAGCTATGCCACAGCTTATAATTGACGTCATTTTCGTGATCAGCGCCCCGAAAACCCGTCACGATACCCAAGTCAAAATATCATGAAATATAATTTCGGCCACCTTGGATTTCAAAAATGACGTCATTTTCGTGATTAGCACCCGCGAAAACCCCTTTCACGACACCCATGTCGAAATATCATAAAATTGGTGTCAGCCATCTTGGATTTCAAAAATGACGTCATTTTCGTGATCTGCACCCCCGAAAACCCCCGTCACGACACCCATGTCAAAATATCATAAAATTGGTGTCAGCCATCTTGGATTTCAAAAATGACGTCATTTTCGTGATCTGCACCCCCGAAAACCCCCGTCACGACACCCATGTCAAAATATCATAAAATTGGTGTCGGCCATCTTGGATTTCCAAAATGACGTCATTTTCGTGATTAGCACCCACAAAAACCCCTTTCACGACACCCATGTCAAAATATCATAAAATTGGTGTCGGCCATCTTGGATTTCCAAAATGACGTCATTTTCGTGATTAGCACCCACAAAAACCCCTTTCACGACACCCATGTCAAAATATCATAAAATTGGTGTCGGCCATCTTGGATTTCCAAAATGACGTCATTTTCGTGATTAGCACCCACAAAAACCCCTTTCACGACACCCATGTCAAAATATCATTAAATTGGTGTCGGCCATCTTGGATTTCAAAAATTTACGTCATATTCGTGATCTGCACTCCCAAAAACCCCTATCACGACACCCATGTCGAAATACCCAAAAATTCATCGAAATACCAAATTTTAGGCGAAGTTATCCTTTTTTTTTATAAGATATAAACAAGCGCTTGACCGCAATCCCGCCTGATGGTAAGCAGTGATGCGATCATTGATGGTAAAGCGCGCTAGTTTATTAAGAACCTATTCACTCTAGCCTTGAAGACACTCAAATTGTAATGTGACGGAAACACCGTCGCTGGCAAATTGTTTCAGTCCCTCGATGTACGCGGTATAAAAGAGGAAGCGAAACGCTTCGTCCGGGTCGCAGTGGTATCAACAACGTAAGGGTGGAAACTCGCAGTACGACGTCGCGGCGACGACGGTCGTCCGATGGTGGAACGGTGATGGGGGAATTAAATCATGCAATTCCCTTGCACACTCACCAGAATGCAACCTATAGAAGACCGAAAGGCTGGCTACTCTACGCCTGTGCTCCAGGCTTTGGAGACCGTTTCGAGTTAAGTCTGGGTCGCCAATCAGCCTCTTCGCACGCCTCTCCACTGAATCCAAAGTTTCCAGGTGACATTTCGCAGCACCAGCCCAAATGTGGCTGCAGTACTCCACACACGAGCGGACCTGTGCTTTGTACAAGATTAGAAGCTGCCCCGGTGTGAAGTACCGCCGGACCTTTGCAATAACGCCAAGTTTTCTAGCAGCCACCCTGGCCTTGGACTCAATGAACCGCCCAAAGTTAAGGTTCGAGGAAATCTCTACTCCCAAAAGCTGAAGGCGGTTGGTGCACTCCAAGGATCAAGTTATCCGCAAACAAACATAAAAATAAAAACTTTTACAAAAAAACAACCGACTTCAAAAACCACTACAAAGTGAAAAATAACTAATTTCGGAAGTTAATAATATAATTTCACAGTCTTGCCTGGTCCCAAAAAAACACATGAATTTTTTTTTTTAAATGTGTCAGTTCTGCAGAAATTTATTTGACCCTGATTACGTTTTCCCTTAAAATAATAAATAATGATAAATTAAACTTTATTATATTATTTTTCTATCCCTTTGTCCATCTGACTTAGCTAACTTTCAATCTACAAAACTAACTTCCAACCCTGAAGTTACAGTCATAACATATTTAGTTATAAAGGTCTAATCAATACACATTAAATATGCCCAAACACGTGACAGTTGCTTCCGATGTGGATTCCCTTGATATTCTGTCATCTCCATCATCAGGTCAGGCCCAAATCTTCACGGTTTTATAGTATCATCCGATATAAACACGAGTATCAAGTTGTCACCCGAAGCGTGCCTACAATTTTCGCTAATTGGCCTAAATTTCTCAGAATTTCCATTATCGACACTGACGTGGTAACAATGGGATTACATAGGCAGCATATCCCTTCATATAAAAAAAGAATGGTCTAAATAGGTTCATTAACCATAAAGTTATCAGCGACAATAAATCGAACTGAGAACCTCCTTTTTCTGAAGTCGGTTAAAAAATAAACACCGCAGAATTTTTATTATGAAGTATCGTCAACATTTGTTTGAGTACATAATAACCAAAAGTATTTGGGCGCACCAATAAACAAAAATAAAAGTGCCATGTCTGTTACTTCTGTGGTCTATGAATTTAACTTGTATTTGTAAGTACTTCGTCCGCCAGACGGCGCTAGTAATATTTTGCTAAGTATTGTAGAGGTGGGGCGCGGTGAAGAGGGAGCAAATGCTCGAGGTCATTTGGTGAGGGTACGACCTTAACATTGATATAATATTAAACAGATATGATATATGCTAAGAAAGTAACCGAAAAAAATGTGTCCGAACTCAGCAGAGGCACACATGCATATTTTTTATACTGCGTACATTTAACTACATTGGTACAGTGTGAATGAGATGGGGCGCAACTAAAGCATAAAAAAGAAAAAGATGGCTAGTGATTGTCGTTTGCGCTTAAATGGAAAAAAAAGACGTTTGCCAACCAATCACTGACACTTTGCACACACTGACACTGACTGATTGCCAAAGAATAACAAGAATGCAGATAGGAAATATAACAGAGTAGTAGGTAATTTGGTAGGTGGTAGAAGGTGCTCAATTTGGTGAATATATTTTTTTTTACATTTTTACACTTCAATCAAGTATTACAAAACTTTAATGTTTGTCATTGAAGTTTTGTAATAGTTGATTAAAGTGTACCTATTTAATATTTTGTGACTGTGATTAAAGGAAACCTAATGCAATAAAATAAACAATTATAAACCATAGTAATTAGTGAAATTAATTCGGTTAATAAAAATAAATATTACCAACGCAAAATAAACTCGTAATTTTATCAATGTTTTACTTAACTGTTGCAATAAGATGTTAATAAATTGTAACTAAGGACACAGGCGCGAAAATAAAGTGAAACAGAACTATAATTGTAGGTATAAAAGTCACCATAAACATTATCGCTTCTGTGCAACTAATCTATGTCATATGCGTTCCCGTCTTTGTCACACTCGCAAGAAATCCAATTAGCTCTCTCTTTCTTTACTTACTATGGCAACCTAGGCCTAATTTGTAACAATGTTTGACAAAATAATTGAAACTATATTATTTATCTAAATATTTTGGGATAATTATTTATGATATGTGATTCCATGACTTTCGTTGGCTTTTCTACCATAATTCGTGCATTTACGCAGTACACAAAACGCCATTTTGAATGCGAAAAAGATTTTCTTAGCCACCAAGGACACACGCGCGTACGGAACGAGAGTATCGGGAGTGACTAAAGCGACTTGCAGGACTTACGTTCTTTTGTACGCTTCATTTTCAGTGCGCTAGTGACGTATCTATTTAATATTTCATCAATGCTCTTTAAAATTATTAAATGCTTTGAAAATCACTGAAACAAAATAGAGACAGTGGGAGAAAAGAAGATACGAAGCATTATGCAGTATTTCTTTTTTTTAAGGCCACTTCTATCGCCTGGGAATTGCATTCACGCTCCTATGCTTTTTTTTATAATGTTCCTGGCAGAATTTAGGGCCCACTAAATAATAAAAAAATGATTATTTATGTACGGACGACAAATAAAATACCAAATATTTAGAATCAACCTTGATCCTTAATGCTTTCGAAATAAGGTTTATAACGCGACTACTTACGCCATCTACCTGATTATGTGCACAACACTATGCCATCTGAGTAAAACACAACAGACTACTAGCGACAATTATCATGCAACGTGTGAAGATGATACTCACAACCACATACAAGCATTAGATGAAGAAGACACACACTACTGTCGTCAAACCGACTATATAATCGGTCACTCATGGAAGACCGAACGTATCACCCGGCTCCTCCGGCAGAGAGGTGTGGCCTTCCACACCTACTCCCTCCCGGAGGAAAAACTCACCCGTGTTGTCATCAGAAGGATCCCGAAAGAGATCCCCACTGATGAGATCAAGGCGGACCTCGAATCGCAGGATGTTCCTGTGAAAGAGGTCCATAGGATGCATAAGGCCCGTGGGAACGTGGCCTATGACATGGTGCTGGTAGTCTGCCCTCCTGTCGAGGGAGCTACCCTCCACCCGATCTTCCAGGTGAAGAGCATTTGCTCTCTCACCGGGATCGAACTCGAGAAGCCCCACAAGAGCGGCATCGTCGGCCAATGCCACAGATGCCAGCTATACGGACATTCGCAGGCCCACTGCAACGCCAAGCCCAGGTGCGTTAAGTGCCTGGGCGACCACGGCACAGCAGAGTGCCCACGGCCGAAGGACCGCGCGCTCTGCACTGAGCCACCGAGCTGTGTCCTCTGCGGCACGACCGGCCACACGGCCAACTATCGCGGGTGCCCCAAGGCCCCCAAGTCCTCCTCCCCCAAAATGTCAAAGCGTGCAAATACACGCCAACAACGGGAGACCCCCGAGACCCAGATCCCAACAAAATTGAGCCCCCAAAGACCCAGTCCTTGGAACAAGCTCAACCATGAGAAGGCCTTCCCAGCCCTCACGGCAACAGCCCCCCAACCCCCACCCCCTCCACCCACTGCCGCCTTGAAGGATCCTCGTATCCGCCCGGGTACGGCACAAAAAGTGGTTCCAATAGTGGTATTGGACCACTGGGGTGGTCCAAAGGCCCCCCCCTCCCCCCGCCATGACAGCTGGCAACATTGATCCCTTCAATGTCATCTCCAGCACTTTCCTTGTCTTCCTCACCCCCCGGGTCAAGCAAATGGCCGAGGAATTAGTCGCCGCCAAAAAAGCGTTCGACATATATCGCATCCAAGCGATATACCACGCGTACCCAGAGGTACTAGCAGCCCTCCAATCGTTTGTCCCCCCTAGCTCCCAATAATGGATAGCAGGAATATCGAACGAACCAAGCCCCGATCCTTCAAGCTGGCATACTACAATGCCAACGGCATCAGAGACCAGAAATCTGAGATCTCTGTCTTCCTCCGGGACCACCAAATAGACATTCTTCTCGTTCAAGAGACCTTCCTTAAGCCCAATCATCGTGACCCCCGCATTGCGAACTACCGCCTAGTACTTAATGACAGGACAAGATGCCACAAGGGCGGCACCCTAATATACTACAAAAAATCCCTATACTGCATCCCTATGGACCCTCCCCCCCTCTCAAGACTCGAAGTGTCAACCTGCCGAATTGGCATGACAGGTCACCAGCCGATCACCATAGTATCGGTCTACCTCCCCCCCACTAGTTCTGCTGAAAACTATGCGCTTCTGTCAGATGACATCTCCCTTCTTCTTGGAATGAGTGACTCTGTAATCATAGCCGGCGACCTCAATGCCAAGCACACTGCCTGGAACAGCACCAGGACCAACACCAGAGGCAGACACCTATTTGACCTCTCCTCCCTGTTCAACTTTGATGTTGTGGGCCCTCTGACCCCAACTCACTTTCCCCCTGCCCCTGGTCAAACCCCCGACGTCCTCGACGTGGCACTTCTGAAAAATGTCAACCTACGGTTAGACTCTATTGAAGTGTCCCAAGAGCTTGACTCCGACCACCGACCAGTCATCATCCGACTGGCTCCCCGCATTGGCGTTTATGACCCTGACCAACGCCCCATGACCAAAGTGGTAACGGACTGGAAGAAAGTAGGCGAATGTCTGAAATCTACCAGATCCCCCCACTTAGACTCTATTCCCGCTGTTTTGGACTCAATCGCGGGCACGACGGCCGCAATAGACTCGTTCACAGAACACGTACAGTCAGTCGTGAACGACTGTTCAAGGGAGATCTCGACGACGGACTACCGCCGCGGAAAGCTCCCTGACGACATACGTGAACTACTGACCGAGAAGAATGCAGCCGTCCGGGCCTACAGCAACTTCCCCTGCAACGCAAACAAAGCTCATATGCGCTACTTGCAGCGAACTGTAAAGAAGCGCATAAAGGAGTGGCGTGAAGCCAGCTGGGACAAGTTGCTGAGCGAACTAGAGCCAAACCACCAAGCCTTCTGGGACCTTCAAAGGAAACTCAAATCCAGAGAAGAAGTCACCATTCCCCCCTTAATCCGACCTGATAAAACCATCGCCTTTGACGATGACGACAAGGCTGAATGTCTAGCCATCAGCCTAGAAGCCCAATGCTCCCCTAGCGCTCAACCAGTAGACCCAGCTCACCTCCAGAAGGTTGACGCAGAGGTCGAACGCAGAGCTTCCCTCCCACCCGTCGAAGACCCTGAAGATCCTCTGCCTCCCGTCACTCCAGACGAAGTGCAGGATATTATCAGAGGCCTCAAACCCAAAAAAGCTCTCGGTTCTGACGGCATCACCAACAAAGTGATCCGACTCCTCCCCGCCCACCTGATCATCCTACTGGCCACTATCTTCAATGGAGCCATGGGCAACAATATCTTCCCACAAACGTGGAAGGAAGCGACCGTTATAGGCATTCCTAAGCCCGGCAAGCCAAGATCTGAGCCTTCGAGCTATCGTCCCATCAGCTTGCTAAAAGTCCTCGGCAAGGTATATGAAAGGCTTATTTATAAGCGTCTCAGAGCCTTTGCCGAGAACAAGGGCCTCATCCCCGACGAACAATTCGGGTTCCGCTCTCAGCACTCCAGTGTCCAACAAGTCCTCCGCATCACCGAGCATATTCACGCAGGATTCCTACGTGGTATGAAGACAGGTGTTATTTACTTCGATATAGCGAAAGCCTTTGACAAAGTCTGGCACAACGGCTTAATATACAAGCTGTACCAACTCGGCGTGCCTGACCGTCTCGTGCTCATACTGCGAGACTTCCTGTCAAACCGAACTTTCCGCTACAAGACCGAAGGAGCTGTCTCCCCCTCCCACCTCATCCGGGCCGGAGTCCCCCAGGGCTCCGTACTGGCCCCTCTGATCTTCACGCTATTCACCAGCGACATCCCCAAAAGTAAAAAGGCTCACCTCGCCCTCTTCGCAGACGACACAGCCATTTACTGCTCAGGAACCAACCCCAATCAAATAAAACTAAATCTCCAGACCGCTGTCAACGCTCTTGCTGACTGGTTTAAAAAATGGAGAATAGAAGTCAATCCCGAAAAGAGCCAAGCGGTACTCTACTCGAGACCACCGCGCAAACCCACCCTTCCCCGACCAATCATCATGTCTGACAAGCCGATCCCTTGGGAAAAGCGAGCCAAATACTTAGGTGTTATCCTAGACGAACACCTCACCTTCGGAGAGCATATAAGGACGGTACGCTCGCGCGCCGCCTACGCTCCCTCTCGTCTCCACTCTCTCCTCAACCCGCGCAGCAAGCTGTCCCTCAAGTGCAAAATGCGCCTGTACACAGCCTGCATACGCCCCATCATGACATACGCCTGTGTAGTCTTCGCACACGCCAAGCCCAGTCATATCCATAGGATGCAGATACTCCAAAACCGCTTTCTTCGTAGAGCAACAAACGCCCCTTGGTTCGTCCGAAATGAGATCCTCCATCTAGATCTCAAAATCCCCACTATCCAGCATTTCATGAAACGCCTCTCCAAGCGTTTCTTTGACACAGCCGCTGTACATCACAACCCTCTGGTTGTCGCGGCAGTAAATTACTCCCCCTCCAAAATTAGCAAGTTTCGCCGACCTAGGCATGCTCTCACCGACCCTGATGACCCCATTACCCTCCTCCAAGAGGCCAATAGGGCCACTAGTACAAAACACAAAAAACCGACCTACCGACCTCGCCGCCGAGGTCCGACGCGACGCGTTCAACGTAGTAATCGCCCCCCCCGTCCCTTGTCCGATGTAGGCCAGCCCGCGCCGCAGCTGAGCCAGTAAATATAAATTCCCAACTATGACCTCTGAGTTTGTTTCGGACGTTTCTTTTCAGAGCTAGTACTAGGAAACGCCGCGGTCATCAAACCGAAATAAAAATAAAAATTCGATCCAGCCGTCCCTTGCTGTTCTTCTAGCGACACCCTAAGCCAAGGTTCGTACCCCACAGGGGGTGCCCTTAGCGTGTAGTCGCTTAGCTTTTAGTAGCCCTGGCTGGAGGCTTTAAATTCACTTAAGGCAGCCACAGGAAAAAAAAAAAAAGGCCGAACGCACTCGCTACTCAGGCGCAGTGGTCGATAGCCCCGCAGTCACCACCATTGTCATAAGTCAAGCTTGACCTGAGCGGAGGCCCCGTCGCCCTCAGGAATTGCCTAGCTAGGAGGTAAAGGGATAGGATAGCCCCGCAGTCAATCCCTAGAACCACAAATAGGTTTCGCCTCAGTGTAACTTTGTTTGCTAAAATCTGTCAAGTGTTTGAAGTAAATTAGATAAACCCCTATCTGTCATCATCGTTGGTTTTATTCCACCGCCACCATCACAGGTTGAAAATCTAAAAAAGAACTTGGACAGACTGTAGTAGCTGGATGTGCTGTCATCTGTACGTCTTTGAGGATTTAGGTCTAAATCGTTAAATAAGACACTAATAGAACAATTTTATTTTATGAATATGCGCATCTTGTAAAACACGTTATTAAAAATATTAGTTCCACGGGATGGCGAAAAACAAATGACTTCATTTTGTCAGTGACAGTTTGTAATAAGGCTGTGGGTAGAACATAGCCCAGCAGTGGGGAAGAGTAAGATAAATATATACTTTTATTAAAAGAAAATATACAAAAATTATATACTTACAGCGTTATTTTTTCATTATACGAAACATGAATAGGTACAGTTTGTTCAGAATAAGCAACTTTATCTCTGTGGTAGGCCATAACATCGGCTGCCGGCAGAAGTTACCACCCACCAGACAACGGCTCTGAGCAGTTGTGTTGCGATGTGTGGCGGATTCGATGCGCCAAATGTTGTTGTGTCGGGAGTTTGGTCGTGGAGAGTCTCCAGATCAATTTCCCTCTAGCGCAGCATTGTTTGGTCGTGTTGGTCTTGGGTTTAACATTGCATCACCTCGCTCAACTGCCGCCATCCTTCCTATTCCTTAGTTTTTTAAGTGAATAGGCTTAATAAACTAGTGCGCTTTACCATCAACGATTGCATCACTGCTTACCATCAGGCGGGAGTGCAGTCAAGCACTAGTTTATAATTATTAAAAAAAAAGAGTATCGATTCCAATCATTGTTGACACCATGTTATATTTTTTCCCTTTAGACCTTTCAATAAATATTAATTTAAAAATATTAAATACTCCTTTCATTTACAGCATTCAAAGAATTTTGCCGAGACCACTAAAGTAACTAAATTGCAGAATAGAATCAAGATTAAAAATAAAAAAAACAAAACATCTACAAGAACAAAACAAAAGAATGGGGAAGGAAACTGACAAATCTCCCCACTAGAGGCGCTGATATCGATTGACCCAAGTAAACTGTCAAAACCAAAGAGATTTGAATTTTAATGTCTTTGGTCAAAACCATAGATATAATATTAAACAGATATGATATGCTCTAACAAATTAACCAAAATAAATGTGCCGATCGGAGCAACAGTACACAAATGCAAATTTTTTATTCTGCGTACATTTCACACGTTGGTACAGTGTGAATGAGATGGGGCGCAATCTAAAGCATAGAGAAGAAAAAGATGGCTAGTGTTTGTCGTTTGCGCTGTTAGTGTTTGTCGTTTGTTTTTACGAGTGTATCGAGAGTGACTAAGGTCCGTATTCCAGAAGGAAACTCAAGCATTGATCTCTGCTTAAGCATTACTTAAAACTAGTTTCAACCAATCAAATGCCTTGAAACGACACATAAGTAGAGCTTGAGTTTTGAGTGACGTTCTGTAATACGCACCTAAAGCGAGATACTGGACTTACCTCCTTTTGTACGCTTCATTTTCAGTGCGCTAGTGACTTATCTACCTTAGTTTAATATTTTATCAATGGTCAAAACCCATTGTAATTTGTTCGAGTTTACGTTGTTTATAAAAATTTTAAAAATATGCCGCGTTGTGTAGCAATTTGTTGCAATAATAATGGAAATCACCCTTTCCCTAAAGATATGCATTTCAATTTAGAACAGAATATATACCTAAATAGATTTGAGTCAAGATTATGTTGATGTCTCTACAATAGGTTTCTGGGGCGCTAAATCATTTTTTTCTCTTGAATTTCTTGTTCTTGAGGAACCTCGAAGTAAAAATTTCGATCATACGATTCAAGTCTGGATAATAATTTTAGGTTAATAGGGTTGAAGCTTTCAAAATATGGCAATAATAAGTACATTAATGTTTACATAAATACAACTAAAGAAACATTAAACCTAATACAAAATTAATGTAACTTAAAACACTAATAAGTCTGCATTCAGTTTAAAGTCTGGGTATTGTCATTTGCCTGGTAATTAGATGAGCTTTTCGTCCTTTTACTGAAGTTCCTTTAGATTTTTAACTCCTTTTTAGCTTGAAACAGTCCGTGTACAATACATTGCTCTGCTTTACCTAAAAAAAACTCGTCAAACACAAAAAAAAAACTCAACATAAAATGTGATACGACTGACAGCTAATTTTGTTATGAGTCAAACGCCATTAGCGACATCTGCAAATAGCTTTGCGTTTTCTTCCCCATTAAAAAGAAAGCGCTACAATTTTCTGATGTCATTTCAGAATTAAAGTAGAAACTTAATGAAGAACAAGTATCTGTATTATCCAGTATACCTATCAGCAATAAAGATTTTATGGCGAGATATCTCAAAAAGGCACAAAGCTCAACTATCCAAAAATCGTTTCCACCTGAAGTCAGATCATTTGCTCTTCAGCTTAATTTCTATTCCGCACGAGCTTATAATTATGTACGTCAATATTTTAATACTGCTCGCGGTCCTCTCTGCGACCCCGAGTTGGGGGCGCGAGGAGACGGTTTGGGGGCTCCTTGATGGCCCCATGACCGTGGATTCGGTCTCTCGGCCTCCAGAAATGAAGACCCGTCGTTGGGTTGCACCCTAGGGGTGCTGTTCTTCCGTCTTCGCACACCTAAGTCGACGCCGCGAGGGTGTGCCATCCCTCCGGCGGTGGACGGTGTGCTTTGTTGTGTGTGGCTGTAGGAGCGCCTGAAGTGTTTCACGACGCCCGTGCGATCAGACCCCTGCCAGGTTGGATCACGGGTTGCCCCCGTGAAGGCCCAGCAAGAGTCGATCAGCGACCGGGCGTCGGCTTTGGTTGGCGCTCTGCTACAGCGGGTGATTACCCCGACCCCCTAACAGCTCAACCAGCTATGTACGGTAGGCTGCGAGGGTACGGGGGGTAGTGTGTGTTACGAGCGGTTTGTAGGTGTGTATTCACCGCTCGTGTGGTATTCTGAGTGTGTACCTGCATGTGGAGTAGTGCATGTGTGTTCGTCGTGCGCATAGCGCCTATATGAATACAGTCCGCAAATGCGCACGGCGGCGTCGTGTTGCGAATGAATAGTGTCTATCCTTGTCTGAGTAGGTCACGTGTATTTGTGTTTGTGACCTACCCGGGTGTCAAGTCCTTTAATACTGTTTTATCTCACCCTGTAACTCTATCACGGTGGTATTTTAAACATTAGTAGTACTTTCTCGTAACACAAAGTACAAGATATTTGTTAATTTATGTATAGACGAAATGGCTATTAAAAAAGAACAACTGTGGAATAGAACTAAGAATCAGTAAGTTTAGGGGACATGTTGATACAGGAACTGAGATTCCTGATAACAGCCTCCCGTTAGCAACGCAAGCTCTAGTATTAATGGTCACGGCTATGAATGCCTGTTGGATTTTACCAATTGCCTATTTTTTATATCATCTATGACAGGTGAGCAAAGGGCAAATATTTGTAGCGCGTAGGTCGTGTTACGTAATTAAAACTCGGATAGATAAAACGTTGTATATTGCACGTAAGTATAGAGGTACAATGTATACTAGAAGTTAACTAATTACAAGAGTGTAGACGCGACTCGATATAAGAACAGAATGTGAATGTTACAGAAATGTATGCGAATGTAAATGTGAAGAAAATGTGTCCCTTACAGGCTATGCACTAACTTAAATACTATAGCTATCTGTACACAACAGTGGGGTGACCAATAAAGCGTCCTTGATGCTGATTCGTTGATCGAGGGAGGACGTGGCGTATGATTGGTCAGTGAAGAGAACCCGCCAATTCAGTTCACGTGCAAGGCGGTTCGGTATGGTTCCCACGGTCCCACGCATATGGGTCACCAGATGTGCTTCCGGAGTTCCGGGATGAGATTTAGAGGCACCCTCGCTCCAGGCGGTCGAGACCCACGCGCTTTGTGTTCGATACGCACGCCATGACTTCCGCGATCCTGGTGTGATTTATTTGAACCCTTTCGCGGAAGGTCGTCAATTTTATTGTAGCATGTGTGTGGCTGCTGCTACATATTGTTAAAATAGCTATCAATATGTTATATGATATAAACATTTTTGTAAATGGAATAACTTTTGATGGAGCCGCGAGTAATATAAGTATGGCTACCATTCTGGGCTGTAACTTCGACTTGAGTAATTCCACGCTATATTTAACTTTTAAAGACTTGAATGATTATGCGTTTTATGATCCTTGCCATATGATTAAATTAATTAGAAACTGTTTGGGGGATTTTAAAATACTTGAGGATAAAAATGACAAGCATATCTATAAATTATGAATATTTGTCCTTATTAGAAAGCCTTGTACAGAAAAAAGATGTTCATTTGGGTATTAAAATAAGAAAGGCTCATACTTATATATTTCTCTAAACAAAAAATGAAGGTACGTCTTGCAACTCAATTATTTAGCAAATTTGTTGCAGATGCCCTTATTTTTTGCAAGGATATTTTACTATTGGTGCAGTTCAAAGACTGTTCAGCAACAATTAATTTTGTAAACATAATAAATTATTGTTTTGATATTCTTAATACTTAGTCGAACAACACTTGCACCTGGTAATAAAAAAGGTCTTTGTGCAGCAAACATTGACAGAATATTGAAATTCGTAAAAAAAAATTCATGTGATTATCTTTCAAATTTGAAATTTTTAAATGGAAATAAGGTCGTTAATTCTGCTCGAAAAACAAGAAATGAAATGATGAATGTCCAATGAAAAATGAGCATGATACTCAGCTTGACTTTCCCGCCAAAACTCGGAGTCACTATCAGTTGGAATCATTTTGAAGCATATTTCTAATCCATCGCTCCATACATATGTTCGAAAGCTGTGTCAGCTCAACAACGTAAATAACGCAATTAATGTTGTAGAACTGTCAAAGTCAAATTCATTGCTACCTACGCAATTAGCTTGCAGGGTATGGGCAGATGTGAAGCCATGTCACTATTTCACACTGTGTTTGATCCTGCCCCCTGTGCCCCAGAACAAACAGCCCGTGTCATCTGCGTCGCCACTGATGACGACGTGGTGAAGTTTTGGGCCACTTGGGCATTTTCTGGAGTATCTGCGCGGCAAGACCCACTGGACTGAGGGTCGAGAGGTTGGAGCCGTTAGAACACGAACTTCAAGTCATTTGTGGTGACTGCTCTAACACTTCATCTCGAGAAGTTCCTCAAAGAAGAGTCCTAACTGAAAGGTGTTGTGTACCGCCGATTTCGTGGCCAGCTACTTGACACCAGTCAGCGAAACACGACGCCGACAATTCGTGTACATTAGGTGTAGTTAATTTAAAAAAAAAATAAAAGGTTTATTTTTGGAACATAAACATATGAATAGATGAAGGGAGAAACGGTGATAGCTGCAAAAGTTAAAATTGTGTCGCAGCTATCAACGCCCGTTTTAACATTAAGAAAATTTTTGTTCCAGACATAAAGAACTAAAGAATTAAAAATAAAATATAATTTAAAATTAAAATAATGGCATGCAGAAGTGTATTTTGAACAGATGTAGGATGAAAGTGTGGGTGTATGAAAGTGCATGTGAGAAACTGTATGTATATGCGTATGGAAGTGTATGTGTATGTAAGAGTGGGGTGTGTGTGTGTATGAGGGTGTGGGGTGTGAGTGTGTGTGGATGTACGGGTGTACTGTTTAACTGATTATACTTCAACAATCTTCTCTGTTTCGTCTTAAGAAAGGGTTTTCAACCACTCGGGCAACTTCCTTTTTAACTCCATTCTCGTTAAGCTATAAATATTCATAATCCTGTTTATTTTATTATACATTTTAGACATAGAATAAAGAGAGGGAAGTACGTTATCTTCATACAAACGGACCGCGCGCGGCTTGTATGTTTGCGCCATAGTATCTATGCGTCGCCGCACGCACACCTAAACACAATATTAGAGTGCCTATGACTCAGGGTTGCCAACTGTACGAGGTTCCTCGTACAAATACGAGATTTGTGGTCTTCCGTACGAGGTACGAGGATGCTATGAACCTCGTACAATATTGTACGAGATTTTCATATTGTAGGAGCTTCACACGTAAATCGCATAGATTTTCTGATTGACGGTGTAGCTACATAGCTCCGGCGTACGAGCTCCTACTCTGTTAGTTCCACTTTGACGAATGACCTTTTTTTTTTTTTTTTAGAAGTTCTTTCCGGTGTCCCTGTTGACGACTACTACTACATCTACATCCACTTTGACGAATGAGCTTTTTTTTTTTAGGCGTTCTTTCCGCTGTCCCTTTTGACAATAGTACTCGTCTAGTACTACAGTACTACTACGAGGTTTGAAAGTCAATATACGAGATTTTGAGGTACACATGTACGAGGAATCTTTGTTTTTGGTTGGCAACCCTGCTATGACTGCGCTAGTCGCGGCTAGCACGGAACGAGGTTCGCGCGTCACGGCTTTTCGGCACATTAGCTTTTAAAAAATGATCACATAAACTGCAAAGTTGGTATGTCTATTAATGAACAAATAAAAGACTTATATTTTTCAAATTATATTTCTAAAAGTTATTTACAAGGATACGGATATATATTACACATTAAAGTTTAATAACAACGCGTTTCGTAATAGTCGAAACCGAAGAAAGTAGGTATTTTTCTGTAGCTAATTTGTAATTTTGTATTAAATGTGTGATTTAATAGATGTTATGTTTGTATTATTTATATTTGTATTAATTAAAAATAAAAATAAATATGGTTCTTTATGTGTACAAAACTAAAAATAAAAATTACAAAAAAAAAAACTGACTAGTATATGTAAACTAAATACTAAGCAAATAATTTAAACATAAGCTCATAGTCTATAAATATTTGTTAGCGGTTTGGGCGACAACCGTAACCGACGAAGCGCGGACAGTCGTCAACCCTAAGACAGTAGGCAATTAAATCGCGGATTGGGTCGCAGATAACCTACTTCCCCTCTTTATTCTATGTTTTAGAGCTGACGAATGTAAAGTGTCTTCTCGCTGCCATCGCTTTACAGGGCAATTATATTATGTATATGTATTTATAGAATTTTAAGTGTCTAATGGCAGTCGTTAAGGGTTGTTGGAGCCCTCAAAGGTCCAACAATTGGTCTAACTGCAATGCTTCGATGTCGCCTTCGGGTTGTGGAGGTCAGATGGCAGTCGCTTCACGGAAAATATCGAAGTTTAGCCAAAATCAGCAATTAGACTGGTAAAGCGGACCCTAGACTCCAAAGCTGAAAAAGGTTCCGATGCGACTGGGATTAGGTAATGCTAAGATGATGATGATGATTACATATTTTGATTTGAGTTCATTATGCTGGGAATATGCAAGGAAATAAAAGAACGCTGGTAAATACTACATAACGTATAATTTAGATTTTTGATCCGAACTTATTAAACTTAAATAAAACACATAAAAAACAACGGAGTTGTAAAAAAATGTTTTGAAAATACTTAAGTAGGTACTACATGTTTATATAGAATTTTTAAATGCTTATTCACTGTCTAATAAATTGCAACTTTATAGATTACAAATTTAGATTTGAACAATTTCACATCACAATATTAAAGCTTAAATTAAAGATTAGATTAATTAGGCTAAGATAATAAATTCAAAATAAATATACACCTGGAACTCGGTGAGGCGCAATCAGTAATAAGCAAAAAGGGTATCTCCGTTCACCGCTTCGAGGGAGTTTCAACCCGGACGAGGAAAAATCCCTCGAAGCTCAAAAAGGAGAAGCTTGCGTGCCTCTCAGACACGATTTTTCATGCACATTATAGTAACGTATTTACTGTACGTTGATAATTATAGCACCAAATAATTTTACGACGGTTTCGTTCATAGAAGACCACCGTTTCTAAAGCCGCTTGAAAGTTTTCTGTCTCACGGTAGAGAAAAAAATCTTTTCTTTTGTCCAACAACCAATATTTTTATATGTAAACAAAACAGGCATATATAGTGCAGCAAAACTGCTAGCAATTTTGTGCTTGGATATATGGTGCGATTCCGGCAATGGAATAAATATTTGTATTGCCCACAGCTAGTTGTTAAAGGTTGTAGTTAAACTTTTTTATCTCGGGAGCGATGTAATCGCTCCCGAGATAAAAAAGTTTTAAAAATTCACAGTGTAGTGCTAGTGCAAAGTTAAAAGAAAGAACCACAAACGTAAACAAGTATGAACTTGTTTACGTTTCAGGGAAATACATCTCAATATTACCTATACAACGTGTAACAAAAAGGGTATATACATACCAAGGGCATGGCATCTTTAGATGATATCAAACGATATCGGGTTTCAACTCAAAATAAAATACTCAAACGGTTTCGTGTGTTTCTTAAAATCAAATCATAAAAACGTGGCAGCACACTACATACGTTAATAACTACTCGTTACCCGTCACGTTACTTGCCAAAATCCGATAAATGCCTTCAATATCTCTGTGCGACTAGTATGATAGTAGCCTATCACAGGCGGTGTTTTTCCTCATAACTTTCTAACATAAAGAGATAGGATTAAAAAACCCGTCCAATATCGTTTGATATCATGTAAAGATGCCATGCCTTTGTTATGTATACAATATGTAAAGAAAACCCTGTCCGACCCATAAGGATAATAAAGGTTAGGTAAACACTTGACCAAATATAATATAAAATTTTATATAATCATCATAGTAACAATACTACTGAATTTTGAAATAATCGCTTTTTCCCGGGAATTAATTCAAATTTCCCCGAAATTTGGTCATTTTTAAAAAAGTGACAACACCGGTATTATTATGAGCGAATCGCGACGCGACCACGTGCCGCGTGCCCTGCCCCCCGCCCCCCGCGGTAGGATTACTTACCGCACATGTATTAAGTTACCTCTTTTTGCGAAATAATATTTATTTTTTTAGAGGGATTTTTTTTTTCCCGGCTTTGTACTCATTAGTAGAATCAGTTATCGATACCTAACAATACCTTCACGGATCGGACAGGGTTTTCTTTACATATTGTATACCCTTTATGTTACACGTTGTATAAAGGGTGTATCTGACATCGACGCACAAACGCGTACCATGGATCCAGTACATGATTCTGAACCCCACAGAGGTGAAATTTATCGCCGGCTTTAAACTGATTAAAAAAAGTTGTTTTTTCACTTTAGACCGTCATAATTGCTATACTTTTAGAACCCAATAAGATTTTAAAGTAAAAAGTAATTAATTCGCTAATTACACAAAAAGCGCAATGTGAACAAAACTCAAAAAACTATCCAATCGGCTGATTTAATAGAGTTCACATCAGGGGTCAACATCATACCTACAAAAACGCGCGGCGGCACGCTTGCAACGTTCAAAGGCCGAGCCGACATTTTTTTTAAACACTGTGATTTCTGCAACCGCTCATTAACGACACAAATGACTAGCATAATTTTATTTGTGGCATGCGATCTAGCTTTTTCGCGAAGTTTGCGTTATGAATTACGATGTCAGATACATCCTGTATACATATATGTTTAACTTATTATATAGTTGTGCATAGATACACAATAGATGGGAAACAATACAATATCTACATAATGGATCATAATATTTTATACGTAAGTACATATTGTGTTACCTGAGATTTATTAAACACACGCACACATTCTATTGCCTATTTTAAGATTTAAATTACTCTTAATAAATAACACTAACTTCTAGTCAAAACCCCCGCAGTCGCCTCCCCCACTGTCCCCACTCCCATCAAAACCACCGCCACAGTGGAAATCAGTAGTATGATGAGAATCTCCAGCGTGATGCGTATCACTATGCGTAGTATGATGAGAATTAGCAGCGTGATGCGTATCACTATCACCTGTATGATGATGGGCAGGGTTACTTACGCCCAAAACATGATTCTTGTCGATGGAATAGTCATTATCATCACCATTGCCATCATCTCCTGTTTCAGGCCAGTCAGTGCTCGAGCCTTCGTCATCACAACGGCAATAATTGCAGCAAAAAACTTCACAACAAAAGGCGTAACATTTTTTAGCTTGGTCTGTATTATTTGCGTTATATAAGTGTCCATTAGTTGCGACGCCACCTTCTTTTGCTTTCGGCTGAGTTGATATGACTTGCGGTTGCGACATTTTAGTGTCCAAGTTCTTCCTGAACTTATTTTAGTGTCAAAGCTCTTCCGTGTCCAAGTGCTTCCTTAACGTATTTTACGAAATCTGAAGACTTCGGATCGGTGTCATTTCACATGAACTTTTATTACTTAAAGTTCTCAGTATCTCACTTAAAAAAAGTCCCAAAGAATTTATTTAATGATTTTGAAAACTGAAGAGCAGAAAACTTTTTATTAATACCTCCGTTCTCGAAGGCTTGAAATCAAATGAATGCGAACACGTTAATTGTTCGACGGTCATGTACTTATATACTTACTAAGTTATAGTCACTTTTACACACACAAACATACTATGTCTGTAGTTATTATTTCCTTTATCCTTATCATCCAGTGCAGGCGCAGAGTGTAGGCGTTTAGAACCTTTACTAACACGTTCTCACTCTCGTGATTTGCTGCT
This sequence comes from Sesamia nonagrioides, assembly GCA_017933935.1. NCBI lineage: Eukaryota > Metazoa > Arthropoda > Insecta > Lepidoptera > Noctuidae > Sesamia > Sesamia nonagrioides. The sequence goes on along the minus strand of JADWQK010000518.1, from coordinate 254,393 downwards.
CAATTCGCATGAGTAATGCGAGATTAGGGAACAAATGTGGGCAAATTCCCAAGTGATTAAAAACATAGCAATCTCATTTCAGCGAAAACCAACCCAAACTTTAATCCCCTACATTTTTGACATAATGAGACTGTGAAACATTCTTAAAGTGCCTCTCAGATTCACTATGATTTTATTTACTACTTTTCAGGAAACACCATCAATTGCCCAGCTTTTTCTAGACATACCTACGTATAATATCAGTATTTACTACAGAGTCTTGGAGTGTCTTTGCGGCCTCTACAACCCTTTACACACCCCTTAGCAAGACTGTCAGATGTTTAGGACAACCTGTAACGCGGTTAATGTGCTTTCCGAGGTACGGACAGGTCTCGATATGTAATGGATGATCTATCAATCAAGATCAACCATAGCCAATGTGGCAATGTTATTAGTCATAAGCTCCTTCAGCTAGTTAGAAAGCACTTGGAAGTGGTGAAGCGGGGACTGCCTTGTGTAATTTTGACTTTTGAAAGGTACTGATTCTCAGCCAAATTGGAAAGATTTTCAAACCTCAAACTCATCTGGCAGCCTCCGTGTCGTAGCGGTAGCGAACGCAGCCGCTGCGCAAGGAGGCGTGGGTTCGATCCACGCGCAGTGCAAATATTTGTATGGATGAATATAAATGCCATTGGTCCCGGTTGCCATACGAACATCTAGTGGCAGTCGTTACGAGTTGTTGGAGCCCTCAAAAGTCCAACAATTGGTCTAACTGCAATGCTTCGATATCGCCTTCGGGTTGTGGAGGTCAGACGGCAGTCGCTGCACAGAAAATATCGAAGTTTAGCCAAAATTCAGCAGCTATACTGGTAAAGCGGACCCCAGACTTTAAAGCTGAAAAAGCTTCTAATAATCATATAAATTTTACAAATTTATTCAAATCAAAATAAAAAAAGAAAAATAAAGGAAGGTCATAAAAATAATAAAAGTCAGCAAATTTTATCATGGACAGGGCAATGGAGAATTTATAAATATGTCAAATATATAATCAATAAATAAAACACGTCAAGTCAACAAGTAAAGTAGATAGGTACCTAATACAATAATGTCATCTCTCATTATTAGATTGCATGTCATTTATAAATTCGTTTACACTGTAATAAGTTTCTTCCACGAGATACTTTTTTACATATCAGAAATCAGAATCTTTATTTGTAAACATAGGTTAAAGTGTGAGGTGTTACAGATAAATATTAGACATCTGCTATGTTTTGCCCAGAGGCGTACAAATATACATACATTTTAAACTTATCATAAATAAATAACAATATAAAAGACAATATCAGGCACATGCATAAATATAAGCCAATTGCAATAAAATGTCCAATGGATGCCTTAAATTTTATCAGTACCTACTTTGAAAATATTATTCAAAGACTAATTTGCCAGACAGAACATATTGATTTGATTCTCCTACAGTCCTACCTACCCTTTTCGAAAAACGTGGTTGTATTAGAAGGTTCTTGAAAAAATTATCTACCTACCTTAAGTATCTACACAGTAGGGACGCAGGCTGCGACATCTATCAAATTTCATTAATAGAGTTTTAACTATATTGAGTAAGTATTAAGGTTCAAGGTTGTATAGGAAGTTCGAGGGAAAGGTCATTTGATGACTGCCAATCGAGAAAAGGTTCTAAGTATAGAAAGATTTGGCAGTATCATGCTTTTGACTTGCTGGCGTCTGAACTTATCAAGGACTCTACCAATGACAGCACTAAACTATTTTTTGTCCTTTTCTTAATGAAAGAAAGAGTTGCACTGAAATTAACATCTTTGTTTCATTCATTCCTGCAAATTGGAAAATCCCAGTAATATTAATAGTTTAATATGTATCTTAAAAGGCAGGTTATTACCACAGACATGGGGAACGTGACAAAATACACACATTACGGGAAAATAATATGAAGTCAGAGTAGGTATTATACCATCGACATTATACTAATGGACATGCCTTAGAGACGAGAATAGGCTATTTGACAGTATTCAATTATTTGTGATTTTTTGCTTTAATTGCATAAAATGAGGGTTCTTTATATCATTTACAAGAGTTTTAATAAAAAAGAATAACAATTATTATATCCAAAACACAAAAATATGTTTGGCTTTTTGTTTCTCGCGCCACACATTGTGAAACGATCCGGATTGGCTAATGTCGCGATGACGTCATACGCGCATCATCGCTTGTTTTCGGCAAACTTATAAACTGCTTTTCGGGGTTTTTTTATCGATTTATTTGTACAACCCAGTACAGCACACCACTTGTAAACCATTTTATTAGAGTTATCTAATAAAATGGTTTACAAGTGGTGTGCTGTATTATTTGCTGTTGTTAAACAGCAAATAATAATTAAAAACAAACACCACTGAGAACTGAAAACCGCTTGTGACGTCACTTACCAGGCGCAACGCCATATTGCTAATTATATCGTTTTCGCGGCTTATTTGAATTTTGAATTTTATTTGCATATTTCTTACGAAATATGTATTTAAAATTAAAAAAAAATACTTTGGGTGAACTTCTTAACCGCAACCAAGTAATTCAAGATAAAAATTATAAATCTGTCAAATAGCCTATTATGGCACTGCGAAAGAGATAGAGGAAACGAAGTTTCGTTTATCTTTATCTCTCTCAAAATCATCAATCATCTATGCGGAAAGAGATAGTGCTAGACCGAAAGTATAGGCCATCTCTATCACTCTTTTCAAACAAAAAAATACTGCAGATTACCTACACGCGTACCTACGGCATGTCCATTAGTAAAATTATGTCGATGGACTGGACTCAGACATGACGGGAAAATAATATGACGTCACAGTAAGTTGGTACACAGACGATAGACATCAAGCTACTACAATCTGTCAAATTTCTTTATTAGATTTTCAACGTTATGTCTAAAGCATTAAGGCTCAATGTTAATTGGGAATATTTGACAGTTTCGAGTAGCTTGACCTGCTGTCGTTCAACAAACCTACTTTGAAGTCATATTATTTTCCCGTTCGAAACACAAACGATATGAATAAACACCAGTGTTTATGGGGTTTATTGATAAACGATGACCAAAGTCAAGTGACGTTAAAAAATCAAAATGGGTTAAAGAATCGCTAATCACTGTTAACTTTAGCAACGTTTATGAATAAGGGGGAAAATATGTACTTAAAGCAATTTCAATAGGTAGCTCATTCTTGTTTGCAATAATATTTATATCAAACAATACATTTTATTATCTGGCCTCGGATTGTATAGACTTTTCGTACTCTAAGAGGTCAGCTTATTCTGGACATCCTAACTCGGTTAGTTTTAATTATTGTACCTACAACATTTGATTTGTTTTCCGCTCTGATATTTTCTATTATTTTTCCTGTTGTTTTTACACATTGACGCAGATTCTGTTGTCCACAAACTAAACTAAGTTTGAGTTTAATGGATCTGTTTCTTTGTATTTCCAACTAGCGGCCCCGCCAGCGACTTCGTTCGCGTGGTTTAGCCATGCTCCGCTCCTATTGGTCGCAGCGTGATGTTATATAGCCTAAAGCCTTCCTGGATTAATGGGCTATCCAACGCAAAAATAATTTTTCAAATCGGACCCGTAGTTCCTGAGATTAGCACGAACAAACAAACAAACATACAATCAAACTCTTCAGCTTTATATGTATATTAGTAAGTAGGTATAGAGTATAGATAAGCAGGTCAAGCTATCCAAATTTTACATTTAGCTGTTGTAGGTAGTGTCCAAACAACCTTGCTTTAGCGACTTATAAAGTTGAAGATTTAGTATTACATATAGAAATTTTACATATTGTAATAGCAGTGATATCTTGGGAGTCTATATCTACAGGAATAATACCTACCTATATTTTTTGTCAATATTTATTAATTATATTTTATACAAAGAGAGGGTAGTTTAATGTTTATGATTTTGTAAAAAGCAATTCTGGCTTGACAACACTAGAAACTCTATTATCGCCTAGCTTCATAAAGAATAGAGGTAAACAAACCAATTTAGGGTTATCACAACTCACGTTTTACAAATCTCATGTTATTTACATGATTATCGACTTTTACATGCTAACTATTTGTTAACAATTCCTGTTGTATCATATTTTAATATAATCACTAAAATAACATGAATAATAACTTGATATTTCAAAAAACCATTAAAAAGTCGACATTAATTTTACGTGATAGCCCTACAACAAAAAGGAAAAAGGTTGAAATCCAGGTATTAAACACATTTAATGGAATTCAACCAATGAATAAAGTTGAGGCATTTATTAATACAATTTTGCGTATTTTAATTACCTTCAAATTCACCGCATAACACATGCATTGTAATACTTTCAAGAATGGACTAATTATAATATACAATATGTAAAGAAAACCCTGTCCGATCCGTGAAGGTATTGTTAGGAATCGCTAACTGATTCTACTAATGCCGACAAAGCTGGACTAAAGTTAAAAAAAAAATCCACTTAAAAAAATACATATTATTTTGCAAAAAGAGGTAACTTAATACATGTGCGGTAAGGCACCGTTCCGCGCGCGACGGGGGGCAGGTCACGCGACGCGTGGTCGAATCGCGTAAGCGTACCGTCAAAATGGTGTTGTCACTTTTTTAAAATTTACCAAATTTCGGGGAAGTTGTAATTAATTCGCGGGGAAAAAAGATATTTTCATAATTCATTAGTATTGTTACTATGATGATTACGTAAAATTTTATATTATATTTGGTCATATGTTTACCTAACCTTTATTATCCTTATGGGTCGGACAGGGTTTTCTTTACATATTGTATATGTATCAAAAAATTTAACCTATTAAGAAATTAGCTTACATGTGTGTCATATTTCATGCGTTCTATGCTAATCATAAATAAACTGTTTAGATTAGTAGGAAGTAGGATTATTACTTTTATGAAAATCATCTATGTAGAAAAGGTTGTTAACATCTATCTTTTAGGCGTAAATTACTTGTTGCCTAGCAACGGTTTGTTTACCTCTATTCTTTATCGAATTTGGCTCAAATTATAGAAACCACAGACATTGATTTATGAAATATTTTATTTAAAAATATACTTAATAAATTTAGTAGTCCCTGTCCAGGGGTTTGCTTGGCACACTATCAGTAGCAATGGCTATCATTTTGTGACAGTTCATCAATATTCATTGTTAGTTACTTATAATTTTTTGACGACAGTAGGTATAATAACAGAAAATCTATACTAATATATAAAGCTGAACAGTTTGTTTGTTTGTTTGTGCGCGCTAATCTCAGGAACTACTGGTCTGATTTGAAAAATTCTTTTTGCGTTGGATAGCCTATTAATCCAGGAAGGCTTTAGGCTATATAACATCCCGCTATGACCAATAGGAGCAGAGTAATAACAAAAAATGTTGCGAAAACGGGAGCTAATGCAGCCGTACATATTGCCAATAGGAGCTGAGCATGACTAATTCTACGCGAACGAAGTCGCTGGCGGCCGCTAGTAATATAATATGTAGCTTGCTGCTAACAGGACACTTAATCTTTAATTTCAAAACAGTAAACTTTATAAATATTAGTCTTTTGTGGCAAGAAACATATTATTTCAATTTTAAAACCATTTTAAAGGTTCGTCTCGATTGGGAGCTGACTTTTATGGTTTTATAAATAAATAAACTAGTAATCAGATACTGCACTTCATAATTATTTATTTATATGTATACAACGTTATTTTTTGTTTACGCGAAACCTGAATATAGTTTGTTCAGAATAAGCAACTGAATCGATTCCAATTTATTTTTACACCCTGTTATATTTTTCTCAAACACTTACATATTTTAGAAATTGTTGCAGTGTGGATACCGAGCGCGTGCACGCAGCTCACGCTAGATCATAGTACTTACGCGCGGCCAACAGCGGACGCCAGAGGTCAACGCACTGCGCTCGCCCGCCCGAGCGGTGCTTTGACCTTATTTTAGTTGGGACAACCAAGTAGAACAACAAGCTCAAAACTTTGTGGTTTTTCTATTTTTATTTGTTTTTATATTGTAAACTAGTGCTTGACTGCAATCCCGCCTGATGGTAAGCAGTGACGCAATTGTCGATGGTAAAGCGCACTAGTTTATTAAGAGCCTATTCACTCTAGCCTTGAAGACACTCAAATTGTAGTCCGACGGAAACACCGCCGCTGGCATCTTATATCTTTTTGAAAGTTTGTTCATAGATTCTTTACTTAAAAGTACTGGACTAGCATTACGGATTTCACATAAAAAAAAATGAACAAGCAAAAGCCTTCAAAATTATTCTGATTGTGATTGAAAGTGGATTTCCATTAGTGGGAGTCCATTAGTCACATGACGCTCGAAAGGGGGTGGGAGGGAGGGTGCGGTAAACATTACGAAATATCGCAAGGAGGGAGAGGGGAGTAATAGGATATCACGTATCTTTATTTAGACGTCAAACGCGTGATTTCTATATCGTGTGGCCTTTTCCAGGGAACGAACAAAGTCCCCGTGCGCATATAAAGGGATTACACTATATACGTGTATTTAAAGATGCGTAATAAATTATCTAAAAAAATTAATATCTTTATAGGCACTAAAACACGTGATTTAAGGGAGGTAATTTTAAACCTCACCGACGATATGACAGCCTCTGTGGCGTAGCGAACGCGGCCGTTGCGCAAGGAGGCGCGGGTTCGATCCTCGCACAGTGCAAATATTTGTATGCATGAATATGAATATTTGCACTGGTCTGGTCGTGCCTCTCGGAAAGCACGTTAAGCCGTTGGTCCCGGTTTGCCATACGAACATCTAGTGGCAGTCGTTACGGGTTGTTGGAGCCCTCAAAAGTCTAACAATTGGTCTAACTTCGATATCGCCTTCGGGTTGTGGAGGTCAGACGGCAGTCGCTTCACGGAAAATGTCGAAGTTTAGCCAAAAATCAGCAGTTAGACTGGTAAAGCGGACCCCAGACTCCACAGCTGAAAAAGCTGTGGATGTGACTGGGTTTAACGCTGAGATGATGATGAAACTTAAACCTCACCACGTATCATCAAGAGGGGTACAAAAAGCTATCAAAAAACCGCAGGTGATTAATAGGCGGCCCCTAGGGTGAGGACATCATTTTCTCTTAATATGAATTACGCTAGCCCATCATTAAGGTCATAATTACGTTTGAGGTCAATAAACTTAACGTGGGGTATAATATACAGACCTACGTTATCAATATCATTCATGATCTTTTATACACTTACACATTACTTCTTGTTAAAGGCACAGTGTATAGTCAAAACCATACAATAGTAATAACACAGACTTCTAATCAATGCCGCTAGTACCCCCACCAGCGCCACAGTCCGCCCCTCCGCTAAAGCCACCTCCACTGTCCCCCATTCCTCCAAAACCACCCCCACTGTCTCCCCCTCCGCTGAAACAAGCCCCACTGTCCCCCACTCCACCAAAATCACCCCCACTGTCCCCCCCTCCAACAAAACCACAGTGAAAATCATCAGCACGATGACTTTCATTAGTCCGATTAATCACCATCACACAATATCCAACTGGTTGACTGACAGCATGACTATCACCAGCGTAAAAATGGGCTGGATAGCAGCTCATATCGGAATCTCTGACGTCAACATCACCAGCTCCTGCATTGTTGACGTCATTCCCCAAAATAAGGTTATTATTTCCGAATGGATCTTCATCGCTTCCTCCATTTGGCCTTTGGGGGTTGTCCTTACAATTGCAGCAAAAAACTGAACAACAGGATTCGCTTGTTTTTTCTTTGACATTTGCTGTTTTCATGTGTGGGGTATTCCCGACGCTATTTTCTTTTGCTCTCGGCTGGGTTGAAATCACATTAGTGTCCAAGTTTTTCCTTAAGTTATTCCACGAAACTTGATACCGGTGTTCCATTTTACACTCCAATCTAACTGTGATTATTATTACTTTTTCATAAACTCCAATGTGAACTTTTGCTAACTTGTTTAATATATGATTTAAAAAAATCTTTTGGTAATATCTCGCTTCATCATTCAAGGCTTAAAAGGTTGTAAGATTACCAACACAAACACGTTTCTTAATATAGCTAACGTTTAATAGTCGCTTTAGAACAGGTTACACTAATAACAACAGCGACGATCGAAGGTTAATCTAACCGCAGACGGTTCATGGTCTGTCGCTATTCATTACATAACACCTCCGTGAGGGTCTGTGTCCCGAAAAACACTTCAAGTCGCCTTCCGGCCCTTCAATATTAGATTTGATTCGGTATCTGCTACGTCACATGCAAATATAGCGGTATCTACAACTGCCACCTGCGAACAAGGCGCACACGAATTCTACATCTCGCAAGCAGAATTTACCGTGCAACTAGCATCCATACAACTTCCCTAAATCAACCGTTGGACAAGTGCCCGCCAGACATAACACCCGCCTGGTCGGAGAACCCTCCCCAATGGAGGATGAGGGAACTTTCCACACTGTTCTTTATACTTCCACATAAACAAGGCGTCACGTAAATTCGTGCATTACACAGGCAAAGTTTACCGCGCAACTAGAATACAAACGGGAAGTATCCCGCCAGACACAAGACCCGTCTAGTCGGAGGATCCTATCTTTTCTGTAGGACGAGTAAACTTTACACCCTCTTTCTCATACCTTTATAGATCTTTAGACAGTCGTTACGGATAGTTGGACTTTTTCAAGGTCGCGTATCGGAGAAACAATATACAAAACCTGCACACACAGTGGATCCAAAATGGCAGAAAACGACCGCGCGATTGCTAAGCTATGTAGTTCAAATAAAGTTGAAACTTGTGCAGCCGTCGGTTTGATTAATGGGGCATACCAAGGAACGCCGCGGGATAAACCAAAACCAGCCGTGCCATGCCGCCGTTCCTCATACTGGACAGAAAATTGTCTGCTGTATAAACATTAGCTTTCCGCCCGCGTGGAATTCGGTTATATAGCGCTTTTTAGATTTCCCTCGGGAATAACAATTTTTGTTTCAATATAAGATTTCCTTTGGGAACATCAAATTTTCCGGGATAAAAGGTAGCCTATGTCCTTTCTCAGGGTCTAAAGATTATCTGTGCCAAATTTCATCAAAATCGTTTGAGAGGTGTAAGCGGGAAAGTGTAACAGACAGACAGAAGTTACTTTCGCATTTATAATATTAGTATGAATAAGTGGAAATTCAAACATAAGTTTTGTCATTAAACCAAAACCTTTTACAACCTTTAACAGCAGTATATTTTGAAAATAAATTCTTCTTCCCAGCGAGACTACAATAAAGGGCTGAAGGGCGTGCATTTTGGGAGACAGTTTTGACGTTCGAAAAGTGCTGATTCTCTGCCTTGAATATTGAATAAATTACTTTTTATTTTGAAATGATTTATATTCTTAAATTTCTATAAAATAAAACCAAACACATTGATTTTTAAAATATTTTATTTTATAAATAAAAAATATTTTAACCTAATTATACACTGACCATATAGCAAGTATATACAATGGGCGTTAATACATGGCCAAGACTTATAGACCTAAGAAAATGGACAATTAAGTATACAATATGTAAAGAAAACCCTGTCCGACCCATAAGGATAATAAAGGTTAGGTAAACACTTGACCAAATATATTATAAAATTTTACATAATCATCATAGTAACAATACTATATACTTAATGAATTTTGAAATAATCCTTTTTTCCCGGGAATTAATTCCAATTTGCCCGAAATATGGTAATTTTGAAAAAAGTGACAACACCGGTATTATTATAAGCGAATAGCGACGCGACCACGTCACAGGTGCCGCGTGCCCTGCCCCCCGCCGCCCGCGGAAGGGGTTGCTTAGCGCACATGTATTAAGTTACCTCTTTTTGCGAACTAATATTTATTATTTTTAGGGGGATTTTTTTTAAGTTAACCTGTGTTTGTGGGCATTAGTAGAACCAGTTATCGATACCTAACAATACCGTCACGGATCGGACAGGGTTTTCTTTACATATTGTATAATCTTACTTATGTTATAAAATGACTGCATATGTCACAAATGGATTCCTTCCGAATCCCTTGTTCACAAACTAAACAGTTTTAGTTCAGTGCATTTTTCCCTTCCATTGTATTATGAAAAGGACCTAAAATACAAACTGTTGCTTAGTTTGGGTGGCAGCATCACCCTGCGAACTGTAAACCTTTACCTACCTTTTTTATTATTATTATTAGTTTAGTCGGCGGTTGACGTAAATCGACGTACTTTTACACGCCATGTTTTAATCGCATCTAAATTGTCTATGGTGTATCTTAATTTGACAGGACTAAACTATGATTTTAAAAATACAAAGAAAGAGATGACTGATTACAAGGTGAAGGAAAACATCTTATGGAAATCTGGACTTTCAAGTCTGAAATCGCTAACCCGCATTGAGCAAGCGTGGTGATTACATTCAATCCTTTTCTGTATGAGAGACCTGTGCCCAGTAGTGGGACGATAAAAAAGGTTGATGATGATGATGATGTAAGAAAGAAATGCACTAAACTCATTGATATTGTTACGAATGGACCTTATGTCGATGGCATAAGGTTCAATATCGCGTGACATGCAGTGTGTCACTTTTAAGTCCTATTCCTCCAGATCTAGACATTTTCTAGGTACAATAATAAAACGCATTACTAGACTTAGGACGGCCTATCGAATGGTACAGGTCTCAACAGTTTTGTCAACAAAGTGTCGACATCGAAATTTCTAGAAACCCGTTTCCGGGAATTACCGTAGGTACTTCCGGTGACCTCGAAGTTATGTGCTATTATTATTACGTCTGGAGGAATCTGGAATGTTCGATCAGCTGGGCTATATAAGGCGCCGCGACGCCAGCGCACAGTCAGTCTACACTCGACTAGCGATACGAAAACAGCGACAGTTAAGAAGCGATCTTAAAGAAGACCTACTGCGACAATTACAACGAGAACTTCGAGTACTTCGTGAAGTAACATCTGTAGCGTTATTGTGTGTTTACAACACGGACTTCGTGGACATAAGGGAAGACTTCGGTGCAACGTCAGCGACATTCTACTTGTCATTGCCTACAATCGACTGTACCTTCGTTGCCAATAAACTTCGTAACCCTTAACCGGCGTTTTAGTACCCCTAGCCCGTAACAATATA
>JADWQK010000518.1:0-234415 GCA_017933935.1 Sesamia nonagrioides | reverse complement strand
GTAGTCAGAGACTTTATTTTCCTTTTTTCCTTTCCTATCTTTCTGTTTGTTCTACTATTTTTCTTATGCATATTGTTATACAATTCTTCTTACATTCTATTACATTCAGCTCTTAAATATACTATTTACTCTATTATAGAAATCTTTTTAGTATATTCACATTTCACCTGCTATATACTAGTTAGTAGTATTAGTAGTTGTTCTGTAAGAGGTCTGGATTAGCGATTAGCGATGGCGAGGTTTCATTCGATTGTTTCGATTGTTCAAATATCTCGATGGTCCTCGATTATTTCAATTTGGACTCGAATCTGACTCGGTCCGTTATCGCGGGCTCACGACTCACGGCGTGTTCATGAGTAATCGAGAGTTATTCCTCGACGGTTTAGTCGCGAATTCTTGTCTTGCGTTGTGTTTGCGAATACAAAATAATTTTTTCAACAATCGAAAATATGCAGTACCGCGATGGAAATAAATAAACGTTAGTAGTTAACTTACGTACGAATAATTAGACAGAAGGAGTCGTAAAAATAAAATAATAAAACATATCAAGGGATCTTATTGAATCTGTTTTATTTTTATAAATTTAAATATAAAAACTGTCGGGTAAAAAAACAGCTAAAAATAAAACAGTGCATCGTAAGTAAAGGTATAAATAAATGTTCACAAATAACGCGCGAATCCCACGACTTGACTCTGACATGCACGTCGACTCGATGCATGCAATCGACTGACCTCCCTCGACTGCCTCGTTCATCGAGTTGAGCGAGACTCGATGATTCGTACAATTGCAAACCGGCGGTCGATTCCATTGACTCGAAACAATCGAAAAACATCTCGTATGTTTTGTAGAAAGGCGAGTCGATGGTTGACTCCATAGTTTATTGTAACGACTCCGATTCTTTCGATTGATTAAACATCTCGGAATCGCCCATTGCTAGTCTGGATGTTTGTGTATGTGAGGTTATATGTTTGTAAACGCATCCACGATACAGGACAAATTCAAGGTGTGGGGCAATGTTCTTTATAAAAATTTAAAAATTATCTGCAAAAAGATCGTTATTTTTCCCAAGTGTATAGACGACAGCACATCAAGCTACGCTTACAATTTGAGTGTCTTCAAGGCTAGAGTGAATAGGCTCTTAATAAACTAGCACGCTTTACCATCAACGATCGCATCGCTGCTTACCATCAGGCGGGATTGCGGTCAAGCGCTGGTTTATAGTAAAAAAAAAAAGCTACTACAATCTGTCAGATTTCTTTATTGGATTTTCAGCTTTATTTCTAACGCATTAAGGCTCAAAGTTGATTGGGAATATTTAACAATTTGAGTAGAAAATCCTCTTCAAAATCTCGCAGAGCATGTATGAACGCCTCTAATTACTAAATAAAGTATAAACGAGGACTTATCTCTTTAAATAATCACGCAGTAGACACTGACAAGAATACGACTATACAAAATATACAATATGTAAAGAAAACCCTGTCCGATCCGAAGGTATTAGGAGTATATCGATAACTGATTCTAATAAAGCCCACAAAGACAGGCTAAACTTAAAAAAAAAAACCCCTAAAAAAATAAATATTATTTCGCAAAAAAAGGTAACTTAATACATGTGCGATAAGCAACCCCTTCCGCGGGCAGCGGGGGGCAGGGCACGCGGCACCCGTGACGTGGCCGCGTCGCTATTCGCTTATAATAATACCGGTGTTGTCACTTTTGTAAAAATTACCAAATTTCGGGGAAATTGGAATTAATTCCCGGGAAAAAAGGATTATTTCAAAATTCATTAGTGTTGTTATTATGATGATTATGTAAAATTTTATATTATACAGTATGTTAACTAACAGAGGGCGTTCCCGTTAACCCGGAATAGTATAGCATACATACATGCTAAAAAAAAATATATCCATTCGAAAACAAAATGTTTAAAATTTTTTTCCAATAAGAAAATATTCAATAAAAATTTTAAATTGACATGTAAAAGAAACACACTGTACACGCGAACATGAAAGACGGCAACGTCGCAATTTATTTATACATGACGACTACTATTTTGATTTAAAACAGGAGGTTTCAAATTTATTTCCAATTAGATTTTTTTTTTATTCGGATTTTTTTATGCTTATTTTTCTATGCTGATATTTTTATTTTAATCTATTAATTATATATATTAACGAGTTTAAGGGAACGCCCTCTGTTATTTAACATACTGTATTTGGTCAAGTGTTTACCTAACCTTTATTATCCTTACGGGTCGGACAGGGTTTTCTTTACATATTATATAGTCGTGGTGGTGGTTAAAACACCAACCTCTCAAGTATGAGTGCGCGGGTTCGATTCCAGGTCAGGCAAGTACCAATGTAACTTTTCTAAAGTTATATGTACTTTCTAAGTATATCTTGGACATCAATGACTGAAGGTGAAGGAAAACATCTTGAGGAAACCTGGACTTTAAGTCTGAAATCGCCAACCCGCATTGAGCAAGCGTGGTGATTACGCTCAATCCTTCTCTGTATGAGAGGAGACCTGTGCCCAGCAGTGGGACGATAAAAGGTTGTTGATGATGACACAAAAATTAGTCACTCCAAAAATTATTTGACTTCGGCAACCCGCAAGTGTGGTGATTACTCTCAATCCTTCTATGTATGACAGGAGGCCTGTGCCCAGCAGTGGGACGATAAAAAGGTTGATGATGATGATATTATACTTACATCTATAGTTCCATATTTGGCTGTATGTACAGTGATCATGGCGAGGTAGTCTAAGTAGAACATGATCTTATACTCCTGATGGGTGGACACTCCGAGCAGACGCATCTTCTCTTCAATCCACTTCATGCCGGTAGCTGACCAGATCACTATGTCGTAGTCCTCGTACGCCGACGTCAAGAACTCGTGGAGAAATGGACGCATTAACTCGTATCCTGGAATTAAGAGATTGTTAGCGTCGTCTTTATGGGTAGCCCTTACGTCGTTAACACCACTACGATTCGGACGAAGCGTTTCGCCTCTTCTTTCATACGGCGTAACATCGATGAATTGGAACAATTTGCCAGCGGCGGTGTTTCCGTCGGACTACAATTTCAGTGTCTTCAAGGCTAGAGTGAATAGGCTTTTAATAAATTAGCGCGCTTTACCATCATCGATTGCGTCACTGCTTACCATCAGGCAGGATTGCGGTTAAGCGCTTGTTTAAAATTTATAAAAAAAAAAGAGTTAACTGTGCACCTCGCTGGAATGCGACCCCTCTCCCGCTTCTCCCCTGCATTCGCCGTAAGCGCTGAGTAGCGATAGCATCTTTGTTACAATTGTCTAAATACAGTTCAAATCTCCTGTTGGTATTACTGTTTCTATGGAGTTTTTGCTTTGTTAAGTTTCTTTTTTATTAAGTTTGTTATTGTTTTTTTACATTTTCGATGCGTTAGTGAAGCCTGTTGGTTGCGCCAACATTATATATATTTCAGTCCATATGTATCAATTTAATTGCAAAACGTCATAAGTAAAATGATCCAGTAATATGACGCTTTACCATCAAAACGACCCTTTAGGTATTGACATAAAAAAAAAAAAAATTGTATTTTTTTAAGATAATTCTCATTTTTTACAAACGGTACCGTCCGAATGACGTCACAGAGCGAGGTGCACAGTTAACTCGCGCGAGTTATCCATACTAATATAAATGCGAAAGTATCTCTGTCTGTCTGTCCGGCTTTAACGCCAAAACTACTGAACCGATTGTAATGAAATTTGGTACACATAGTCTAGAGAGCCTGAGAAAGGACATAGACTTCCCCTATTGGTCATAGCGGGATGTTATATATAACATTCCGCTATGACCAATAGGAGAAGAGCAGTAACAAAAAATGTTGCGAAAACGGGAGCTAACGCAGACGTACATATTGCTCCCATTATTTTAACAGGCGCTTATTTTATATCAACTGACTTCTTTTTAATTTACGGGAACCACTGCGCGCTGTAAACTGAAGTCCACGTGGACGGAGTCGCGGGCAACAGCTAGTAGTTTATAATTATAAAAAAAGATTATTACGACAAGAGTTACCTGTCTCCGCCACAGAGCGATGGTCGAACAGTGTATAGTCAATATCTAGCACGAGCAGCTTCTTACCGGGCCGCGGCTCGTTCAGAATCTTGATCTTGTAGTCTCGGACCCGCTTGTTTATTTTGGCTAGGTATATCTGGAATGAGATGATTTCATGTAGTATTTATTTATGTATTTTATTCTTAAAGTTGAACATAAACACGGACAAGACGAAAGTCATGTCTAATGCCCATGTTGTATCGACTCCTATAAAGATTGGAGACTCTGTTCTCGAAATTGTTGACAGTTACGTGTACCTGGGGCAAACTATCCAGTTAGGAAGGTCCAACTTCGAGAAAGAGATCAATCGTCGAATCCAAATCGGCTGGGCTGATTTCGGGAAGCTACGTAAAATCCTCGTCCGAAATACCGCAGTGTCTCAAGACAAAGGTCTTCGACTAGTGTGTGTTGCCAGTGATGACGTATGGAATTGAGACGTGGTCGCTAACAATGGGCCTTATAAGAAGGCTCAGAGTCACTCAAAGGGCAATGGAGAGGGCTATGCTTGGGGTTTCACTGCGCGATCGAATCAGGAATGAGGAGATCTGCAGAAGAACGAGAGTAACCGACATAGCCCGAAGAATTGCAACACTAAAGTGGCAGTGGACTGGACACATTGCCCGTAGGACCGATGCCCGATGGGGCCGACGGGTTCTCGAGTGGCGACCACGCAACGGAAGACGTAGCGTGGGTAGGCCCCCGACAAGGTGGACCGACGACCTGGTGAAGGTCGCGGGAAACCGCTGGGTGCGGGAGGCGCAGGACCGGTCGTCGTAGAGAACCTTGGGGGAGGCCTATGTCCAGCAGTGGACGTCTTTCGGCTGAAATGATGATGATGATGATTCTTAAAGTTTGCTTAAAGTTAACTAGTGGTACACATTTTTGACTTTTCAGCGTCACTTAACTTTAAACAACGTTTAAGAATAAACACCAGTGTTTAATTAAGGCGTATAAAGGATAATATTAGAATAAGCATTAAAAGACTTTAGGTGTTCGTTGGTGGTATTACGCGACCGCAGTATATTCTATAGATGACAGCCTCGGTGGCGTAGCGGTAGCGAATCCGGCCGCTGAGCACGGAGGCGCGGGTTCGATCCCCGCGCAGTGCAAATATTTGTATGCATGAATATGAATATTTGCGCTGGTCTGGTCGTGCCTCGGAAAGCACGTTAAGCAGATGGTCCCGGTTGCCATACGAACATCTAACGGCAGTCGTTACGGGTTGATGGAGCTCCCAAATGTCCAACAAAACAATTGGTCTAACTGCAATGCTTCAATTGTGGAGGTCAGACGGCAGTCGCTTCACGGAAAATATCGAAGTTTAGCCAAAATCTGCAGTTAGATAAAAGCGGACCCCAGACTCCGAAGCTGAAAAAAGCTTCGGATGCGACGAAAATGAAGAACTTGAATTTTATATCAAATAGCAGAATCGAGTTAATATGTAATTTGCATTCGCGACTTAATAGACAAAAATGTAAACAAATATAAGAAAATTAACTAACAAAAGTTGATTACAAAATAACTAGTAGTTATTCTGAAATCAACTTTATTGTGATTAAAATAAAGCTGCTATTTATTTAACTTGAAATAGGGTGGGGTGTGCAGCACTGTACACTTTTACTACTTTTACATACCTCCTGATTTTCTACATCAACCTCCTCCTCTTCAATATCGAGGTCGTTGACCACTTCATCCCCCACATCCGGCTTGGTCTGGGCACCAGCTATTGCTTCTTCAAGAGACCCCATCATCATGATCTTGAGGTTCGGCTTTAACTGTAGGTCTGATAGGGTACAGTTGTCTGTTGCGACTTTGCCTGGAAAGTACAATAAAGATTGGAATTTTACTGTGTGAAATAACTAGCTTTTGCCCACAGCTTTTCACCAGTATAAGTGTTGATCCCATGGGAATACTGATCATGTCATTACACTGCCATGAATGCCACATCTAGTGAAACATATGTATAATTCATTTTAGATCCATGTTTGATTGGCTTGCAGGGTTGATAAAAATCATGAATTTAAAAAAAAAATCAAAATAATCCGATTAATTTGATTTAAATCAGGTTTATTTGATTTCATTCAGCAAAATTTTTCCCCCTTTTATTAATAAACGGTGCTTAAAGTTAACTAGTGATTAGCGATTCTTTAACAATACATTTAAACACAAGTGTTTAAGGGATTTATTCATAAAGAATGATTAAAGTTAAGTGACGTTAAAAGGTCAAAAATGTATGGTTAAAGGATTGCTAATCACTGGTTAACTTTAAGCAGCGTTTATGATTAAGGGGGTTTATGTAAGTTTAGTTTCTCAGTAAGGGAGCGTTCAAGTATTACGTAACGCAATTTTTGTAGATTTTTGAAACCCCTTCCCCCCTTGTAACGCAACGTAACATTTTTCTGTACACCCCCCCTCCCACTAACTTGCGAAACAAATTAAAAATGACGACCAGATTAACACAATCGAGGGATTCCCCATAAAGTAAATAAAAAGGGTTGCCAGTTTGGAAGTTTTATTCCCTAATTTTTTAGAAACAATGTTACGTAATATGTTGTAAGAAAGACCCCTCTGCCGCCCCTGTAAGGCATTCTAACATTTCACGAGACCCCCTCCCCCCACATTGAGTTGCGTAATACTTGAACGCTCCATAAGTGATGATGATGATGATTAATGAGAAATAATAAAGTTCTTAAACCAAAAAAGTATAATTGATATCCACATGTGTTTTTAATTAATAGAAACCGTTGAGTCATTTTTGCTTGAAAGAACAATCACATCCATCGGGAAAATTTTCGTTTAACCTTTTCAATGACATTTCAGTATGATAGAAGATAAATATTAGTTTGTTAAACTAAACTAAATTTAAGTTCAGTACCTTTTTTTCTTTCTTGAACCCAAAGGTTTTCGTAATGTGTTGTATTTTAGACTTGTTTTCATTATTTCATACAAAAACTGCTATTGAAAGTTTCCTTGTGTTGATATGTATAGTGTTTGTGACTATTTGATAAATAATGTTTTCACATAATATATTTTGATTATTAAATTTTAATAACTTTTAACAGGATGATGCAATATCTATGTCACCTTACAACAGATGATATTTTTGGTTTGGCAGAAATTTAAAAGAGTAGGTATAAAACTCACCTTTATAAACTAGTAACAAGAGAGTATAATTAGACTTTTAGTTAACCACCTAGCTTTTTAGCTAAATGACCGTCTTTCAAATAATGGCTTGAATGATATTCAATAGAATATAGTTTAGGTTAGAGCTGTCGTAGTGACTAAGGCAGGGCACCACAACCGAACGGGTTAGGGTAGAACTGATCAACAGCATCTGAGCAGGGCGAAGGAAGCCAGGCGAGCACTACTTCTAAGAGCCAGGTGGTTAAATAAACAACTAATTTAACCAGTGATCTCTGACATATGCATACCGTGGATGGTAAATATTGAAATAAATTGTTCATTATTGTGTTGGTTTCATTTATGAATTTGACACAGAATATGATTACTGAGCTCAGCTTCAAGTTTTTGTGAGAGATTTAAATTTCTTGTTTGTTTAAATTTTAACTGGCCTATTATATTTCACTGCGAGGCAAAATTCTTGCCTTGCAAAGGTACAGATAGGAGTTTAAAACTGAGCTACTTAATACATCCTGGAGTAACTGTAAATAGTACCGAAATGTTATGTAAAAACGGAATCGTACAGAAAAACCACATTACAATGGCCATGTGTGCATTGCTTGTTTTGTTAGAAAATTGATATTATCTACAAATCTGCTTGTATTGCTTGTAACATTCGACAAAATGTAGGCCATTTCACTCATTACTGCGAAACATAATGAATTACACGTCTATAAAATAAATGGTCAAAATCCGCGTCATTTTACAACTTGTTTTCAAGATAATAAAGCAAATGATAAATGATGATGCATCGTGGATTGCATAAACTTTATTATAATGACAAGAACCATGTTATAATTACCCTGGAATTTAACATTGAGAAGCTTTTGTCTTTGTGGTCGAACACCCGTGGCATTTTCAATGGCGACTTTCAGCATCGCCACCGAGTCCGAGGGCGAAAACTCCGGTATCTCGTATTCCTTGCCATTCCATTTAACACTTAACTTTATAGGATTATCGTTTATATCGCACATTTTTATTAAATGGTCCGTAAAGCTACAATTGACGTGACATATAAACAAAACAAATTTGACACGGCACTAGTGATGGCCGATTCTTACTAATTGCGAAAGTGAACTAGTGAATAGTGATGTATTTTATTACTATTTAGTACGAACTTTAAACATTGATTTGAAATTACCAATGAAAAAATTAAACAGGTCTACTTTTGGGCAGTCGGTATCGGTACTCTACGGAGGCTACGGACGATAGCACGTCAAGCTACCTGAAACTCACAGATATTCCCAATAAACCTTGAGTAATAATTCTTAGAGATAAAGTTGAAAATCGGATAAAGAAATCTGACAGATTGTAGTAGCTTGATGTGCTGTCGTCCGTATGTTTTTTATATATTTATAAAGTTTCGAGTATCATAGATACAGCATTCAGCGATACAGCGATTGTTGATTGCATAGAACAGCTCACCTTTTTATACCGATACTTCGGGCTGGCGGTAAAACCCGTTAGTGGAAAGGTTTTCTAAATACTACCTACTTTATTTGAACATTTATTCTCATTCGACCATGTCTCCGCTTATGGCATACAGCACACAGGCATAGGGTCTATGGTGTTGCTGGCCATGTACACCGTCTTCGCCACATTGAGTTTAAGACCTCCGTTCTCAAGCGAGTTCTTCCACGCATTTACCCGCCGCACCAACCGTTCCCTGTCCTCGTCTGCCAGCGCGATATCATCAGCATACATGAGCAACAAGGGAGGTTGCTCATGTGAATTCTTGATGCTGTCTGACAAGACATCTAATATCACGCTGAACAGGAGCGGACTAAGGACGGATCCCTGGTGTACTCCGACGGTGATGGGGAAGGGTTTAGTGTCGCCAACAGAGGTCCTAACAACGGAATCGGAATTGAGGTACATGTCTCGAATTATGTCAACATAGGCTTCTGGTACCCCTTTGGACCTCAGTGCCCACCAGATAACCCCCCGAGGACACAGTCGAAGGCCTTCTGCATGTCTAAAAAGAGCATATGCAGAGGCGTGTTCTTCGATCTGTATCTCTCCATGGTGATCTTTAGGGCGAAGATAGGGTCCGTCCAGGGTACGGAACCCATATTGACACGTCGAGACAGCACACTCCTGCCGGATCCGGGAGTCTAGAATCCTCTCAAAGATCTTCATGGTGTGGGACATGACATTTATACCGCGATAGTTGCCACACTCCTGTACCGAGCCCTTGCCTTTGAAGACTGGAGTAATAATACTCAGTCTCCATTGGCTCGGGATTTTGCCAGTCAGGAGTACGCGGTTCAAAAAGCAAGTTAAAATGCCCACACCGCGAGGACCCATCGCCTTCCAGGCCTCAATGGGGACTCCATCAGCTCCGACAGCTTTCCGATTCGCCATGCGACGAAGAGCCGTGTGGACTTCCTCAGGCATTATCGGGGGCACTAATCCAAGGTTCGGAGGGAGTTCCGGTGTCTACACCTCTTGGTACTGCTTATACAGCAGCTCGTGGAAGTACGTGCGCCATCTCTCCTTTACCGCGCGATCCTCGCAAAGCAGGTTGCCAGTAGGGTATTTTACACAACGGCACTTGGATCTATCCAGTGCCGCTTTCACACTAGAACGTGCCAACTTGTAAATGAGCTTCTGCCCCTCAGACGATTCCAACTTGTCGTAGAGCGGTTGCAAGTGGTCTCGTCTGGCTCTGGCTACAGCTCTTTTAGTGGCACGTTTGGCAACCTTGTATGCGTTGCGATCTTCAGGAGATCCGGTCGCCTGCACGTTTTGAAGAGGGCTTTCTTCACCCTTGTGTCCCTCTGGACTGTGTCGTTCCACCACCAGGTCTCCTTGTCACTTTTGCGACCGCCCTTAGTCACACCGAACACCACCCGCGTCTCCCTAGTAATAGCTGCCTGGATTCTGTCCCAGTGATCTTGGACAGATTCTCCCTCGGTACCAGCGCACTTGTCGCCAATAACAGAAGCGAACTCCTGGTACTTATTTTCATCAAACAGCCACCACCGGATCTGGCGTCGGCAGCGCTCAACGCGTCTACTTTGGGCCTTAACGCAGAGATCCATGACAAGGAGACGGTGTTGTGCAATAAGACTCTCACCGGGTATGACCTTGCAGTTGGCTACTTTGCCGATGTGGTGTCTCCTATTTAGGTAGGAAGTCGATCTGGGTAGCGCTTCGCCCGCTCCGGTAGGTAACAAGGTGCTCCGGTTACTTTTTGAAATATATGTTCACAATTGTCAGGTCAGCGGCCGCACACGTTCGGAGAATGTTGTCCCTTTCCGCGTTGCGGCTACCGTACCCAAAGCCACCGTGAACACGCTCAAACCCGTCACACCTCTCACCCACATGACCGTTCAAATCACCACCCAGAACGATTCCCTGGGATAACGGGATCCCGCTAAGCAATCCTTCGAGCTGACTCCAGAACAACGTCCTTTCGGCGTCACCGCACCCGGCCTGCGGAGCGTAGGTACTTATCAAGTGGGTTATCACCCCATTGACAAGCACCCGCACCGACATTAGCCGATCACTGATGCGATTCACCTCCAAGACGTCATCCTGGAGCTCGTCAGACAACACCACGGCGAACCCATTTCTCCCACTAGGTGCACCCGTGTAGATCAGCTTGTAGCCATTCCCAATAAGCCGGAATCTGCTGCCTTTCCACCGAGTCTCCTGCAGGAACGCCACGGCCACCCTCCGCCTGTGGAGAGTTTCGGCCAGTTCTCTCGCGCGTCCAGTTAGCGTGCCAACGTTCCACGAAGCGAAACGGAGTTTACTGGTTTGGGCTCGCTTCTTCAGCCGTGTCCGCCCCTGGCACGGTAGCCCTAGCCCACAGGTCACAGGAGTCGGGCGGGGTTCCTGCGCGCCGTTTTGCGGCGGCGCCCTAACTGTAACTCGTGCTTTTCTACTATTCCTATTCATTGCACCCCACTAAGTTTTTTAAGTGAATAGGCTTAATAAACAAGCGCGCTTTACCATCAGCGATTGCATCACTGCTTACCATCAGGTGGTTTTGCAATCAAGCACTAGTTTATAATTAGTACAAAAAAGACAAAGATAGAGCTATACAGGATGGATTGCGCTATCCCTTTTAAACAACGGTTTAATAATGGTTTTAACACGTAAGGCTCCAGAATCACTAGTTTGGGAAATAAATATTAAAAGTTTATAAAACAATGAAATAAAGCACACAGTGACCAAATAATTTAATAATTGAAGCTATACAATAATAGATTAGTATCTAAACCTAAACGATTAACTGATTCTACCGCATTTCTTGACTATCTCTGGACACTTCAACAATAAACTTTTCAGGTTCGAAGTCCGGATCCAAGATCTTTGACCTGATAATTTCTTTATAAATAAACGCAGACTTTCTCGGAGTTCGCGTCTTGTCTGGAATTGAATAGTCCACTTCATATAACCCAAACTTTTCTCTGTAAAAGAAATGGCATTGATTTGATTTTGAAATAATAGTCTTTGACCGTGTGTCCTATGATAATAGTTTAGGTATAGTATAGTTTAGGTATCGTATAGTGTAGGTATATATACAAGTTTCGTGAGTGAAATTAAAAATTGGGCTGGAAGAGGCCGCTATCTGCCTTCCGCTGATGCCCGTTGCTTGGACAGGATTTCCCTCTGCCTTTCCGCAGCCTCGGACTCTCACGACTGTATAGTGTCCTAGAACGTGATGAAATCAACGCGATCAACGACTCTTCGCTGCCGAAAACGGCCGGCAGCGACACTTCTGACATGGTGGCACGGCGCGGCTCCTCCCAAGCGGAACAATTAGAATGAACTTACCCTTTTTTCCTCGGAGTGGAAAATCCTCATAGATGTCCGCTACCCTGGGTGGGCCCTGTCAGACACTACGGACTAAAAACTAAAAACCTCCCCGGTGTTCCATCTTACACCTACGGGGGTTGCAAGAGAGAACAATGCTTCCGCACACCCGATTACCCGGCCCCCCCGCCCGCCACTGTGGGCTTCCTCGGATCAGGATCGGGGAGTGAAGTGTTTGACTCCCCCCGCGACCCGTTGGGGGGCTGGAAGAGGGCGGCTGCTACGGGCCGGGCGAGTGGACAAAATCTCCCTCTCCTTTTCTACAGCTTCGACTACGATACGACTGTTTCGCAGAAGGAAACCACCGCATTCCAAGACTCTTCTCTGCCTACTTCAAAGAGAGAATGAACCTACCTTATGCTAAACTAGCCAAATTAGGTTAAGGAGCTCTGAGATCAAAACTAGTTTGTCAAGCCTAAAATAACACGTGATAACTGGACAGGTTTCATTTGAAGCTCCTAATTTAATTAATACTCACAAATATCCATTTCGCCATTCAAAAGTATCGATAAGAGACCACATGCTATATCCTTTGATATCACATCCTTCATTCACAGCATCCAGTAAAGCATTCAGATAGGTCCTCATGTAGTGAATCCTGTCTTCATCGAGTAGTCCTCCGCCGTTAGACCAGCCATTTTCTGTGATGAATACTGGCGGGTTGTCGTATTGTGACTTTATTTCCATTAGAAGTTTGAAGAATCCCCAAGGTACCTCCTGAAATGTCAAAATGATTGTGTGTAAGTATACGCGTACGCCACTCCAGAACCATTCAGCCTCATCGTTTATTTGTTTTGCGAGACGTTCATGGTCATAATGGTGTATGATTAAACGGTTTTTCCATTGACAGGAGTATCGAGAATACATGTAGGTACTTCACATGGTTCCGAATTTAAAATGTTTTTGAAGCGGTATAAGCCTGCCAGCGCGGACTGTGAGGTAAAGGCTTGGAGATCGACCATAAAATCTCCACTCGTCCAACTATTGCTTTAATAACAATGTCTCTTTTTCGAAGGATAAGGCACTAATATCCCTTTAGTACACTCACACTCTCATCCGCTGTGTTTAAGTGCCATGTAACAGTAGGAGGGTAGCCTATTGCCACCAACAAGGCACAAAGGCAGGCTTTGGGCTGCTATTTACTGAAAAAGTCCAGGACTTCATGCATAGATCCGAAATCGAAACAAGGACCACCAATACTACGCAGTAGCACCGATTGTTCACAAAGTAAACGAAATTTAAGTTTTATGCATTTTTTGCGTATCTTAATTTGACAGTACTAAACTAATATTTTATTTTCTGTCCTTTTCTTAATGAAACAAAGAAAATATGCACTGAACTTAAGATTAGTTTCGTTTGTGAAGAAGTACATAAATCCGGGGTCAATGTCACCTATTTAAATAGGACTATCACTCGTAATACGTCGTGGAGGCCTAGTGGAAAACACCAGCCAATCAATATGAGTGTGCGGTTTCAATTCCATGTCAGGTAAGTACCAATGTAACTTTTCTAAGTTATATGTCCTTTCTAAGTATATCTTGGACACCAGTGACTGATTACAAGATGAAGGAAAACATCTTGAGGAAACCTGAACTTTAAAGTCCGTATTACAGAACGTCACTCAAAACTCAAGCTCTACTTAAGTCTCGTTTCAAGCCATTTGATTGGTTGAAATTAGTTTTAAGTAATGTTTAAACAGAGATCAATGCTTGAGTTTCCTTCTGGAATACGGACCGAATTCTGAAATAGCGAACCCGCATTGAGCAAGAGTGGTGATTTTGCTCAAGACGGGTCGACCGATGATGGAACGGAGATGGGGAATTAAATCATGCAATTCCCTCGCACACTCTCCAAAATAATTCCTATAGAATGATGCAATGAACTTAAAATTAGTCCTGACTTGCCTTCCCCTAGGCCTGACCTTCCCCGCCCTAGGCCAGAATCTGGGTACGCCCATGTAAGTAGCATTTATAAAAGAGTCAGCGTTTATAAAAGAGTAAGAGTTTATAAAAGAGCAGTCATTTGTAAAAGTAAATACCTGCAGCCAGCTAGTTTGTGCCTGTGGCCACGAGGGATCCTTGACCAGTACAGCTCCCATATCATCCATGTACGAAGGCACGCTATACATGCCTTCTAAAGACGCATCTCTGTACGCTAATTTCGTAGTATACGCATTGACGCCCAGGAAGTCTGCTGATCCTTTCAGCAATGCTACTTCCTTCGTTGATAAATCTGGTAGTCGTGTTCTTGGATATCCCTGTTCTGCACTCTTGATGGCTACGTTTTTGCGCACTGCTGAAGGGTAGTTACCTACTTTTGAGAATATTGGATGGGCGTATAGGCCCCACTGGAAGAAAGGGTAAGATAAATTAGTATGAAGCAAATGGTTTGTAAATAGTAGTCAAATAATTTGGTGCTAATGACTTTAAAAGCCGATATTGAGTATTTTCTGTAACACCTCTACAATATGTCCTGGTGCCCTAGCCTGCTGTTACAATAGTGTCATAATGGTCGATCAGTGATATCATAATGATCGATTTTGATTAGTTTCGTAATCTACTAACAAAATGGCATCATTATGATTTTCCAGTGGTCAATCACTGACACTCCACTCCACAATAATAGTAGGTAGTAGTTTTTAGAAAATCATTTCCGTTAACGGGTATTATGATAATGACAATACGGCAATGTTATTCTATTACCATTCCATTACGAGACGACTGAGAACATTGATCAATCATTATTTATGAATTAAGCAAATTACGAACTTTTAAGCATAATGACAATGAAATGGCAATGGAATTGTGTTGGAATGACAAATATATGAAAATAGCAGACCAAGGCCCCAGAAATTATGTACACCATCTGACACCCCAATTAGAATATTATATCATACTACATACACAATTTTTTTATTATGAACAAACATAGTTTTTTGTTTAAATTATTGTAACACCTATGAATGGCGCATATACGCACAAAAAAAAAAAAAAAAATAGTGTCTATCTTATTAGCGAAGTTGCAGTATATAAAATTCAATGAAGCTTTCTATAAATCGTAAAGAAAACCTTTTCGTTCCTTACTTCGAACTGCCTGGCATCAACACCAGCTTGGTGATCATCAATAGTATCAGACGCGGCTTCGTACCAAACGAAACCAATAGAGAGTCCAATCAAGCCATTCTGCAGCTTCCTATATTCCGCGTCGTACATATGATAAGTTTCACCATGGGCTACTAGAACGTTCCGAGTACACATGTACTCAGCAATGCCAGATATATTAACAAATGGAGCTTGGCTGTCAGATCCGTACCCATGCACACAAATCTCTTTAGGCTCATTGATCGTGATCCAATACTTCACTTTCTCCCCAAACTTTTGAAATAAAAACTTCGCGTAATCTTTAAACCACTCGACTACTGCAGGATTGGCCCAGCCTCCTAGGGTTTGCAAATTGGCCGGTAAATCCCAATGGTACATTGTTGCCATAGGAGTGATATTCTTGGCTAAAAGCGCGTCTAGCAGATTGTTGTAATAATCGACTCCAATTTGGTTTACTTTATCGGGAAATCCATTGGGCAAGACTCTAGGCCAGGATATGGAGAATCTGTAGAAGTTTAAGCCGAGATCTGCAGCTGCGTCCACATCTTGTTTGTATTTGTGGTAGGATTCTGCTGCCACGTCTGCTGTGCTATCGTCCTTGATCGCCGAAGGTTCTTTGTGGCTTGCTAAGTCCCATATCGAAGGACTTTTACCTGTGGTGCATTTAAATAAAAAATTAATAATAATAAACTTTTTAGAATTTTGTTGGTACAGCCTGATATATTGGTGATTGATCGATCAGAACGGCGTGGAATGATTATTGACATAAACACAACAGTCCAGAAAGTCGAAAAAGCCAAAGAAAACAATTATCTTAACTTGGCTCACGAGGTTGTCGGCTCAGCAATCATTGTGCTGATAATCGTGGCAGAAAAATGGTTAATAGTCAAGAAGCAACACCTCAAAGGCTCTCGTTGGGCACCTAGATCAAGATTAGGACACGGTTTGCATTTTCAGAAGGTTCCTCTCTCTAGAGCCCTGACCGCACGCCTGTAGCTTAGACCTACATTTTCATGTTTCCGCTCCCAAAGGGTAACAATAGGACCCTATTACTACGACTCCGTTATCTATACAACAGGCTAGTCTATCACAACTCATTTCATCATCATCTCAGCGTTAATCCCAGTCGCAACCAGGGTTTTTCAGCTTTGGAGTCTGGGGTCCGGTTTACCAGTCTAACTGCTGATTTTGGCTAAGCTTCGATATTTTCAGAACAGAACTCTTATAGGAGTTAACTAGCTTTCCGCCCGCGGCTTCACCCGCGTGGAGCTCGGTTATATCGCGCTTTTTACTTTTCCCTCGGGAACATCAAATTTTTCAGGGATAAAAGGTAGCCTATGTTCTTTCTCAGGGACTAAAGATTGTCTGTGCCAAATTTCATCAAAATTGGTTGAGAGGTTTAAGCGGGAAAGCGTAACAGACAGACAGACAGACAGAGTTTCTTTCGCATTTATAATATTAGTATGGATAGCGAAAATCTTCGCACGTGTTGGATTCGAATCAGTTATTAATATATTTTTTATGTTGTAATTGTTAAAGATACATAAGTATATTTATTGATATAACTGCGAGGTCTAGCGCTAATCTTTGCTTCTGACTAATGAGTGAGTTTGACTAATATTTATAAAAAGAATCATAACTTGGTGTTCATTATGTCATGGCAGTTTAAAATAACCAATTAATCTTACCATCTTCGTTCCAAGCTCCTTCGACTTGGAAAGCAGAAGTAGAAGCACCGAAGAGGAAGTCAGCAGGAAACGGGCGGGGTTTACTTTTGCTAAGCACACTATCGCATATGAAGAGTATGAGGCTGGGGATGGAAAATTGACAAATAATAAAATTTAGATAGACACCTTTGCTATGTAAGTAGTAATTAATTAATTATAAGCAATAATTACACATTAAAACAAATTACCAGAGCACTGTCGTGTAGGTGTTCATGGTTGCGAAGCCCTCCACTCACTACGACCGTTGTCTCTTTACTACGTGGATCTGAGTGCTGGCGGTAATTCTGCAATCGTTGTACGAACAATGCTCCTTGACCTTGTATTCTTCTTTTAGGGCATTTCTTAGTAACAGCCCCATTTTTTAAGTTGGCACTGAGAGACCCTTTTTTTAATAATCATAAACTGGTGCTTGACCGCAATCACGCCTGATGGTAAGTAGTGATGCAATCGTTGATGGTAAAGCGCGCTAGTTTACTAAGCCTATCCACTTAAAAAAACTGAGTAAATACGAAGGAAAACGGCTATTGAGCGAGGTGATGCAATGTTAAACCCAACAACACCATCAACGATGTTGCGCCAAAGGGAGATTGATCTGGAGACCCTCCACGACTAAACTCCAGACACAACAACATTTGACGCATCGTACCCGGCACATCTCAACACAACTGCTCAGACCTGTCCTCCGGGCTCGTGCCGGCCGCCTGTTACTTGAGTGTTCCTCTGCCTAAACCGCGGAGGTAGTGGGACGGAGTGGGTTATTTCAAACAAACTTGCTACCCCGGTAGGCTTTCATTCTGTTTGAAGGTGGTGGAACTGGCTATCCATGGACAATAAGGTCGATGTATCTTGCAGAGTCAGATATTGACTGATGGGCGGCACAGAAGACATTATTGAAGGGCCACCATTTTTTAAGGAAGGCTTATAAATATGTCCATTAGTTTAGTCACAGGAAATTATTTTTCAATTTTCACATTTTCTACATTGATAAGGAACCGTTTACAGGTTAATGACCGCCGCATCCTACGGTACCAAACTTCATTAATATTGGCGCGAATACGGAGGCGGAGTCGATACAGGATCGCGCTGTCGCCGATCGGAGGTCAGTGACCCAATATTTTTAAAGGTTGTTCTATTCCGTTTGCGATTTTATGCGATTTAGTTTGAAATTTTCATTTTTTTTATGCTAGGTTTTTTTCTATGGTTCGAAATATTCCTATGAACCAGCATTGTTCATGTTATCATTTATTGTCGTATTGTCAGCACCACTCTGTATATATTTTTATATGTATTTTTTAGTGATTGGCCGATGTCGAAAGTAAAATAAATAAAGACTCTACATCCTACATTTTTTTCATTTCAGCCGAAAGACGTCGACTGCTGGACATAGGCCTCCCCTTAAGGATCTCCACGACGACCGGTCCTGCGCCTCCCGCATCCAGCGGTTCCCCGCGACCTTCACCAGGTCGTCGGTCGACCTTGTCAGGGGCCTACCCACGCTGTGTCTTCCGGTGCGTGGTCGCCACTCGAGAACCCATTGGCCCCATCGGGGATAGGTCCTACGGGCAATCCTACATATATATTGACCACTAAAAATGCCAAGTTCGATTACTGCTAAGTTTTTCAGAATCACCTTTCATTCACTGTTTGGATTCATATCGTATTTATGAAAAGAGAAACACGGTTCCAGATTATACAATACGTACAAACGACGGCACGTCAAGCTTCTACAATCTGTCATATTTCTTTATTAAATTTTCAACTTTATTCTAAAGCATTAAGGCTCAATCGGGATTATTTGATATGTTCGGGTAGCTTGGCCTGCTGTCG
This sequence comes from Sesamia nonagrioides, assembly GCA_017933935.1. NCBI lineage: Eukaryota > Metazoa > Arthropoda > Insecta > Lepidoptera > Noctuidae > Sesamia > Sesamia nonagrioides. The sequence continues at coordinate 215,654 of JADWQK010000518.1, read as the reverse complement.
TCGGAACAAACCTACTAAGGTACAGAAAATAAATAATTTATAATCAACTAGCTTTCCGCCCGCGGCTTCGCCCGCGTGAAATTCGGTTATATCGCGCTTTTTAGATTTCCCTCGGAATATCAATTTTCTCAATAAAGGGCCTATGTCCTTTCTCAGGATCTAAAAATTGTCTGTACCAAATTTCATCAAAATCGGTTGCGAGGTTTAAGCGGGAAAGTGTAACAGACAGACAGACAGACAGAGTTACTTTCGCATTTATAATATTAGTATGGATGTCAGTATCAATGGCCAAAAGATAAAAAAATATAAGAGAAGAGGGAGAAAACTAGGAGAACTCTCATTAATACGCTTAGTGAATATTTGGATGATCAATTGATGTAGGGACGGTTTTATTATTAAGGAATTATTTTATTTAATCTCTGAATTTGTTTTAATTATTAATTTTGACTGTATGATTATATCTTTTTTTAAAATTTAATTGTATTTTATGATAATTTTAGTGTGAATATTTGTACGCCTTCGACGGTAAGATATAGTGTTCATTTTATATTGACATCACCATCTGTATTACCTACCTATGTTCTACAAATAAATATCTGATTCTGATTCTGATTAATAATGGGTCAAAAAATTAGAAGAAAAAATCTTTATTTCGCTTCAAAAAATACATACAATAATAATTACACGCAGACAATTTAAACAAGACATAATGTAGAAGACAAGGCATCGATAAATATTAAATAAAAAACGTTAAAACATCAACATTCACTGGTATTTTTTAAACAAAGTTCTTTCTTCCTATGTATCATCAACATCATTTTGTTTTTAAGTTAGATTATTTTTTCAGTCTTCAACTGTTTGATTATATGTATCTAAACTCGTTTTCTGGGCGAGTAGCTTTTAGTATTATGTCTGAAAATAAAACAATTGGCCTTTAACGAGTGAAGCGAGCTCGACAGCGTTGGCAGCGTTGACAGCTACTCTAGAGAATGTCTCTAGAGTAGGCAATAACAAGCGAAGCCAGCAATGTAGGAGCACGGTTAGATTAAATTTTCTGTGTGGTTTCTATAAATTAATGCAGGGAGAGCTTGAGAATTGGCCCACACTTGTAGCTTAAATTTATACTGCCGCCGTAAGGAAAAAAGACGCATCTAGCATCTTTTTTCTAAATTAAGTTACATGCATATTCTAAATCAGTAAAAGAAATGGCATACAACAATATTTTTATATTTCACATAAAAAAAAAAATGTTAGATGCGTCTTTTTTCCTTATGACGGCAGTATACATAAATTACGTTATTTTCCAATCATATAAGTCTTGTCAACAAGAATCAATCAGAATCTGTAACATTTAGAATGTTAATGCTAATTCTCCACTGGTTCATACATTCGAAAAAATTGTCTGTAATTAACGCAATTGCTGAATTGCTGATTGTTTTACGTAATTGTCAGATACTTAATATTAAGTTTTTTTTTTTAGCTCGAACTGTGGTGTGGGGAGGGGAGTATTCTTGGGTATAACTCTGGATGCTAGGCTTCAATGGGGTCCACATACAGAAAAATTGTCAAAGTTCTGCTGCATACGCAGTTAGGACAATTCGTAATTTGACTGATGTTGAGACGGCCCGTTTAGTGTACTTTGGCTATTTCCATAGCGTAATGTCGTACGGCATTCTGTTGTGGGGAAATGCCGCCGATATTCAAACAATATTTGTTTTGCAGAAACGAGCTGTTCGTGCAATTTATAAATTAAGTCCGAGACACTCTCTCAGAGAAAAATTTAAAGAGATTAATGTACTGACCGTGCCGTCTCAATATATTTAAGAAAATCTTTTGTATGCTCATAAAAATATAAAATTGTTTAAAAAATACAGTGATGTCCATAATATAAATACTAGGAACAGGCACAAATTTATTGTACCTACAACAAGGCTCAAGAAGATAGGTGGCTCTTTCAGATGCCAATGTATACAATTTTACAATGGACTTCCAGAGGTGGTTCTAGATCTGAGCCTGAATAAATTCAAATCCTTCTGTGTCAGAAAGCATTTTATAGTGTGAAGGATTATATTGAGGACAAAAAGGCTTGGGCTTGAGCTGCGTCCGATTTCTATACAATGATTGTTCTTTGATTTTTCCTCTTGTAGTTTTAATATGTAATTGTTTATGTTATTAATTCAAAGCCTGATATTACACACTATGTAGCCAAGCATATTGTACGTTACGGAATTGTATCGCTGACAGAGGTGTTCGGCACTTGTACTGCTATACAGGAGCTAAACTTAGTATTCGGGAACACTGTTGGAGCTGCTGAACCTTGGACAATACTATCTTAGCATTGTGTAGATTCAATTTCTTAGTATTGTATAATTGCATGGCAAACGTATGAGCAAAATGTACGAATGTGCTGTAAGGCATTTATTTGTTGGGTTAGTCATTTTTATTAACTTGATTGTGCTCTGGCTGTTGAGAGTATGTCATGCTCACTCAAATGTCTCGCTGATGGTGGCGTGTGTGTTGGGTTATTAGGTTCCCTTCAATATGGTTGAGCTGAATGATGCTGATCCATACGTTTTTCTCAGTGGTAGGCAATAACATCAGCCGCCGGCATAAGTTACCACCCACCAGACAAAGTCTTGCCGCCAAGCGATTCGTCGTGTTCCGGCATGATGGGTGGTGAAGCCGTACGGAGGACGGGTCTGAGCAGTTGTGTTGCGATGTGTACCGGGTACGATGTGCCTAATGTTGTTGTGTTGGGAGTTTGGTCGTGGAGGGTCTCCAGATCATCCTCTGGCGCAGCATCGTTGGTCGTCTTGTTGGGTTAAACATTGCATCACCTCGCTTAACTGCCATCTTCCTTCCTATTCACTTTTTTGAGTGAATAGGCTTAATAAGCTAGTGCGTTTTACCATCAACGATTGCATCACTGCTTACCATCAGGCGGGATTGCAGTCAAGCACTAGTTTATAACTAATAAAAAAAAAAACGTCATGTTCGTGAACGGACGCCGTCAGTGGGGACTGGTCATCTCTTAGCTGCCATGGCGTATTTTAATTTCTGAATTGATTTTTGTGTGTTTTCTATGGACGCTCTCAGCGTACAATATATTTCTGCATCGTTCTCACACGGTTGATTTCAACATGAATGATGTAATCAAATATTTGTAACAATAGCTTGAAAATTTAAAAGAGTGTCCATGGAGTTTCTTGCCCGTTCTTCTCCATAGGTACCTACTCTTTGGAATGGGCGACTAGCTTCATCTTATTGACTGACCGACCTTCTGACAATTCAAAAGTGCCTGTAACTGGTTTATTTGAAATAAATGATTTGATTTTTTTTGAGGGGGGGTCGGGTATTATTCATGAACTGCAGCGGCAGGACCCCTGTTAGTAGCTAGCTAAACTTGTTTTGTGTATTTTACTTAATAAAAATCTAGTAAGTAATACAAACCTGTTATTTGGTTGTCGGTCATGTCGATGACAAGTTTTCCGACAAAAAGATTCTGATGTCCTGGTAGATTCAGTTTTGCGTTTTCTTGGAGACAGCTGGAACATTGAAGTAGTTCTATATTCTCTATGGCCAATGTCAGATGTGATATGAGAACACGTGTAAGAAAAAAAAAACACACACACACACAGGTAGGTACATTCAAGTTGTATTGAAAAATCCAAATAATAGTACATTACGATATTAGTGCGTAATGATGGTTATAACATGCGAGGCGGAATTTCAGCCCGAGCGTGTAATTGAGCCGAGCATGTTATAACCAATACGCACGTATATCGTACGACATTTTTTAACACACTTGCGAGGAAACAGAAAAAAAGATATTCAGAATACAAGTACAAAGAAAAGAAAATTTGAGAAAAATGGCGGGAGGTTTATTTTCTGCCGTAGCTGCGTGAAAATGTTGGCAAAGATGCTAGAGCATGCAGTCAAGTTTTTAAATTACCGAATAAACTGTTTTTTTTTTTACAAATACTCATTTAAATACAAACAAATACAAATTTGTTTATTTCAAATAGGACAACAGTTATTTTAAATAAACTCAATCTGTGAATGCACACTGTTGCTTTCCCGCCATTAGTATTATTATTTGCCATTTCAAATATGGAACAGCGCGCTGCTCACTGGCTAGAGCCACGCGGCGGCGATCAGTTCCATAATTATTTGAAATGACAAATAATGCTGTTATGGAATTTGTATGGACTATAACTTAACTATTTGCTTTGATAACACACGCGTTTGTTATGGCCCGCTTTACATATTTAAAACCGGTGGGATTACATCAGCTTTACGAGCAAGGGTGTTAAAAAAATATTAATGGCGCCAATTTCCTCGTTCTCAAACTAAACTCAATTTAAATCCAATGCATCTTCTTTCTATTTCACTAAGAAAATGACAGAAGATATACAATTAGTTCTGTCAAATTAACATACTCCATAGATTAAAAACATCATCATCATCATCTCAGCGTTAATACCAGTCGCATCCGTAGCTTTTTCAGCTTTGGAGTCTGGGGTCCGCTTTACCAGTCTAACTGCTGATTTTGGCTGAACTTCGATATTTTCCGTGAAGCGACTGCCGTCTGACCTCCACAACCCGAAGGCGATATCGAAGCATTGCAGTTAAACTAATTGTTGGACTTTTGAGGACTCCAACAACCCGTAACGACTGCCACTAGATGTTCGTATGGCAACCGGGACCAACGGTTTAACGTGCTTTCCGAGGCACGACCAGACCAGTGCAAATATTCATATTCATGCATACAAATATTTGCACTGTGCGGGGATCGAACCCGCGCCTCCTTGCGCAGCGGCCGCATTCGCTACCGCTACGCCACGGAGGCTGTCAAAATGTCCATAGATTAAAAACATGACTTCACAAAAATTAACGTCAATTTACTTCATGCACTCATGCGCTGACTAATTTGACAGGACCGAACTAATATATCTACCTACTTATATCTTCTGTTCTTTTCTTAATCGGCGGCGGCGCGCCTAACAGCTCAAATACAATCACGGCTGAAGAGCTTGGAAGGGAGTTTTGCCAGGAAAGCTAAGATGAGTGCCACGCGCATATTTCATTGGACTTTTAAAATTATTTATAATGTCGTTTACTAAATAAAAGTGCGTGATTTATGTAGTAAAAAGTGTAACCAGTAAATAATTCATAAAGAACACTGAAATATCGCAGCATAGTAGCCACATCATGACTTTGCTTCAAACCTCCTTCATAGTCGGTTCACATGGCCGTCTTTTTCAACTGTCATTGGCGATATCCGCCATTATTGTGAAATAAAATTTTCAAAGAATTTCTATAATTTGTTACATGTGTTATTGGCAAAATTGTGGTATCTACTCCACAGAGCCCATTGATCAAGAGTTGAGGTTGAATCTCACCTTGAAAAAATAAGGGAAGAGTTTGGAAGATGGCAAAATCCATCAATCCATGATCCTCAATCACATTAAGCACCTCTGGGCTTGAATTTATGGGGGGTTTGCTCCGCAGGGGGATGGCGCAGGGAGCCAATAAATACCGAAAAGAAAAGGAAAACCTATTTAGTTGTTACCTGTCTTTTTAGTGCATAGCATTCATCCAGCCTCTTCGTCCTACGATGGTAATCTGCAATCAAATGGCAATTGAATGAGTTATATTATCTTTTTTAGGGGTACGTACTCAACTAAGTAAATAACGCGATGAATGTTGTTGTACTAACAAAATGAAACCCATTGCTACTGATAGTGTGTAATTAGCCTACACTATACAGAATCCGAACAAATTCAAAGCTGCAATTTCAGTGGTGGTGCAAGAATGAACAAAATTGAATGAACTTAAAAGCCAAAACTTGTTGAACAATTATCTTAAAAATCAATAAAAAAGAATTGATTATAATTATATTTTGTTCGTCAGTAGTAAAACTTCGAATATATTGAGTATTATTTTTATTCAGCCACTGTTGAATGTCTTTTATCGTCCTGAAGATCTTGATATTCGATAAATTAATAAAATATTTTGAATATTTAAAATGTTATTTAAATTTAATCTATTTTATCATTCGGTCAAGTCGGTCAAGTTACTGAACACAATTATAACTCGCGCGAGTTATCTGTGCACCTAGCTCTGTGACGTCAGTCGGACGGTACCGTTTGTAAAAAAATAGAATCATGTTAAAACTCTTCGTATATATACCGGGTGGATGAAATGGAGGGAGCTCTCTGGGGTCCTATATGATAGTAAAATGCCTATTCGCACTAAGGGCAGAGTATACAAAACAGCAGTGCGCTCGTCTATGAAATAATTATGGTGCCGAATACTGGCCACTAAAAAAGCAGCAAGTACATAAACTACATGTCGCAGGAATGAAAATGATTAGATGGGCTGGTGGGGTAACAATGCTGGACCACATCCAAAATATCCACATTCGCGGTAGTTTTAAAGTAACACCTATACAGGAGAAGGTTTTGGAGAGCCGCCTAAGGTGGTACGGTCATGTCATGCGGCGACCATCGGACCACATGACAAGAAAAGTACTTGAAATTGGTACCCAGCCCAGAAGAGGCGGAAGACCCTGCCTTACATGGATGTCCGTTATTGACAGAGACCTAGAAAGAGCACAATTAACATCTCAGACGACACAGGACATACCGTCTTGGCGAAGATTAACCAGAAGGGCCAGGCAGAAGAAGAAGAGATGTTAAAAATATAAATTACATTTTTTTATGCTAATAAAAGGTCGTTTTGATGATAAAGCGACATAATACTAGTTCATTTTACTCATGACGTTTTGCAATTAAATTAATTGCAAAACGTCGATTAACTCGCGCGAGTTATACACTCCTTTCGCGTTATCACTTAGGTTAAAAAGGTAGTTTAGTGGAGGACTGTATTCTTTTTTTTAAATTCAATTATTCTATTCCATCTTCGAGCCGAAGAACTGCCAATGTTATGTACGCCATTATTGACACATGCATCAGACCATAAATTGAATAGCTTTTTTTTATCTTAAATGTTTGCGATGTGGCAGTGCTTTTTAAATAAACAAATCAGTCAGTCTATTAAAGAGTTAGACAGACGTGTAAGTATCAAGACTGCTTGTTTATTCCTAGGTTACCAAGTAACTTCTCTGCAATGGTGGCAGTACGCTATAAATTCAAATTCAAAAATATTATTTCGGATTAAAAAACATAATTATCCATATAGTGTCAGTACAAGTAAAGCTTAGCCTAATGTTAGTAATGAATTAACTAAAGTGGGTCTGGACTCCTATCCACCTACGTAAGAGGGGCGAGTCCCACCGATCCGAAAACACATTCAGGATGCCATTGGCATTGGATGTTATTGGTTGCTTACTTCTCAGACTTCCTACAGGTGACCTTGTCCTCTCTTTCTTGTGATACTTCGGTATCCGAGTGACGTAATGGCACTCTGCTTGTGAACGGGGACGATAGTCATAGGCGAATAGCTCGTTGTAATACTTTTGAGACTGAAATGGTAATTGGTAAGTAATTAAAATGTCCTAGAACAAGAGGCCATGGGCTTTTTTATTGAGAGACCACAGCCTTTTGTTAATGTGTCCTAGGAGTATCATCCGAATTTTCACATTAGGCCTGATATTTATACATTCGGCCTTTAATGACCCCACCATTACAGGCCGAATGTCATAGGATATATTTTGCTGTATGAACGTTTATTCTAAAACAAGCTTTCCGTCCGCGGCTTCGCCCGCGTGGAATTCGGTTATATCGCGCTTTCTCGATTTCCCTCGGGCATATCAATTTATTTTTTTCAATAAAAGCTAGCCTATATCTTTTCTCAGGTTATAAAGATTGTCTGTACCAAATTTCATCAAAATCGGTTGAGATTTTTAAGCGGGAAAGCGTAACAGACAGACAGACAGACAGAGTTACTTTCGCATTTATAATATTAGTATGGATAACATTGTAACATATTCGCCAAAAGAGTGGTATTTTTCCAATTACATAATATCGGTGAATTCTCGTAGTCATTTCACTATATCCGGTGAATTCTCGTAGTCATTTCACTATATCCGGTGAATTTTCGTAGTAATTTCACTATATCCGGTGAATTCTCGTAGTCATTTCACTATATCCATAATCTCAGTGTTCAGGCAGTTTTCTAGTCAAAAATTTGTCATCATTCACTCGCGGCATCATATTTAACCTTCGGTAAAACCTATATGATTTGTTCAAGACATGTCTTCAGTTCTTTCAGTCATCTTTTTTTAAACTAAATGAAGCCGGCATTTCCTAACTGACTACCTCTGAAAACAAAAGCCGAAACAAACTCAGGGATAATCGTCTTTTTTTAAGTCCAGACATTAAGGTCCGTATTACAGAACGTTACTCAAGACTCAAGCATTTCTTAAAACTAGTTTCAACCAATCAAAAGGCTTCAAACGAGACTTAAGTAATGCTTGAGTTTTGAGTGACGTTCTGTAATACGGACCTAAAAATGGAAATGTTTACAATAATTTACGTGTTTAAAAAAAAACAGTGCATAAAAGTCTTTATTCCGCATAATTACGTATATTGCCTAATGACATTGCTTAGCAGAGCGAGCAGCTCAATCCCAAGCTTCATTGTCTTCAAAATAATACCCCTTTTTGCAAAATTTGGTCTTAGGCTAAGGCCGCACTACGGTTAAACCGCTGCGGTTTTTTCCCGCGACTGATTTTTTCGCTACAAAATGCTCGCGGGAAAAAACCGCAGGTGCGGCCGCTTCCATTAGTCTTCTGGGGGCACAAATTCACGCGATTAAAAACCGCCGCGGTTTAACCGTAGTGCGGCCTCAGCCTAAATATAGTTTTTAAATCGTTTAATAGGTAAGTTTTGAATGTCCATGGGAAGCTTGTCTTACCTCTAAAAGATACCGAGATGGCGACATGATATCCAGAACTTCAGGGTAGAAAACTGAAAAACAATAATTAAATTTATTTTTTGAAATACAAATTTGTGCTTGCAGCCAGAACCAACCTACTGGCTAGGACTCCTCTCGCTAGACGTTCACGAAAGGGTACAAAAGGTGACAATTTGAGTAAATTCACGATACCTTCATTATAATATAAAGTATGTTAAATAACAGAGGGCGTTCCCTTAAACTCGTTAATATATATCATTAATAGATTAAAATAAAAATATCAGCATAGAAAATTAAGCATAAAAAAATCCTAATAAAAAAAAATTCTAATTGGAAATAAATTTGAAACCTCCTGTTTTAAATCAAAATAGTAGTCGTCATGTATAAATAAATTGCGACGTTGCCGTCTTTCGTGTTCGCGTGTACAGTGTGTTTCTTTTACATGTCAATTTAAAATTTTTATTGAATATTTTCATATTGGAAAAAAATTTAAAACATTTTGTTTTTGAATGGAAATATTTTTTTTAGCATGTATGTATGCTATACTATTTCGGGTTAACGGGAACGCCCTCTGTTAGTTAACATACTGTATGTCTAAGTTATTTCGATGTAGGTTAAGATTTACAATACAGTGGCGCCAATTCGCTTGTTTACAAACTAAGCTAAATTATTTGTTCAAGCTTAGTGCATCTTTTTCTGTTTATTTCATTAATAACAGGACATAAGATAATATGTATATACCAGGTCACTCAGAACGTATTAGGACAAAAAGTTTTTATGTATGAAAAACTAGGGAGTTAAGTATAATTTATTTAAAAAACCGGCCAAATGCGAGTCGGACTCGCACACCGAGGGTTCCGCTGTACAAACGTAGCGGTTTACAATTTATGACGTACTAGCTTTCCGCCAGCGCACAGTGTTTTATAAACCCAAAAAAAGTGACATCGTCTTTTTATTCCAGATTCGTATAGATTGCTTTAAAAGAAATGCTAGAGTAAAATACCGAAGTTTCTAGTACATCTAGATGATGAGATATAAATTTTTGAAAATACGTAAATTTTTATCCGGATTATTAAAAAAACAATCATAATAAATTACTAGTTCAAATTATCAGCAAGCTGATTAAATACATACATGAAGATTTTAAAGGCGCAAATTACAAAGTTATCAAAAAATATTTAGGTTCATTTAAATCGACGTTATAATTTATTTTAATATTTTCGATTTTATTTTTTAACTCGATTAATCCTGATTTTCGCTACTTAATTTTTTTACATAAAATTGCTTTATATGTGGCCTATACACACAAAAAAAATCAAAGCCCGAATTCGTGGACTAACGAAGTTATGATTAATATTATGTTTATCCGGATCGAATCGAGGTTAGGGTTGTCAATTTTGTAAAATTATATTTCGGTTAATTTTGTTTGTTTTGTTCATGAAAACGAAAAATGTTGAATTATTGTGATTTATAAATTCCAATTTAACTAATCTCCACTTATATTGTGGAAAATGAAAAATATTTTTGTAAAAATTATTTAGATACATCAATAAGTTTTCGGCATATAAAATATAAAAATTAGTGCCCGATGCAATTACTATAGTTCTGGCGCTTGATAACTAACGTCATAGTACAACGCTTGCTCAACTTCGAATTTTTAAATGTCTCTTGTATTTTTAAATTAAACAAATACTAGTGTGTAGCTACAATTACTAGAATAACGGATTGCGAGTAAGCAATTTTGCAAGTATTATTAGATTCTATAGTATGAATCAGCCAGTACACGTTTATGTATAATCAGTAAATGTGACAATTTCTGATGAAGGGATACGTGTGGTATGGGAAGAGGTCCACCCTCGATAGGCTTTTGCTAAAACCCCATATCATTACACGTAGCCTGGAGGAACGGGGGTGAGGCATCATGGAGCCATCACAGACCCTTGATGCCACTTTGCCTCAGCAGCACCTGACCCATGCTGCTGAGGGATGTCCTTCTGAGCTCCGATCAGAGGACTTAATGCTAGGAGGGCATGAGGGCGCCAACCCTCATGTTGGTCCACGAGTGGCAAGTGAAGTTGTGGATAGTGCCACAGCCGACATCCTTCAACCTCCGGGGGTGATCGCTCCAGTGCTAGGAGAGGCGTCTGGTGAAGGAACTTCAGGTTCAAAAATATTATCGAGGTTGGATATTTTCCAGCTCATGAAAGGGAAAAGCTATTTATCTCTTTCAGAACGAGTGAATTTGATTGTCAACACAATTGGGCCTGACTATCAAATTTCTCGTACTGAAGATGAATTAAAATCAACTCTTCCTAGTTTTTTGTCCAAATGTGAAACCAAATATAAAAAATGTAAGAACATGACAAATTTTTTGAAAAAACATGGCAAGTGGCTCAGTGAAACTTTCATTAGCGGCTACATTAGCGCTCCACCTGAACACACTGACGATGATAGTTTTAGGAAACTTAGCAAACGACAGCAAATCCGTAGTCGCCAAAGATTAGAGTCTACACTGCAATGTGAGCCTCTACAGAAAAGAATGAAAGCCTTTGTAAATACCTTGCACATTGGTGGAGAGCACTCACATCAAACATCAACGGTATTTACAAATGTGATTGAGTCGTGCTTACAATCGAATGACACTATCACGGAAATAGCTAACAAAATGTGAACAACTACAAAACCTTACACAGCAGAAGAAGCGCTAGCAATATTAATTGACAGAAACATGACTGTTGAGACATATAATTTTATTCACCTAGATTTGCAGCAGCAGGGTTTTCCGGCATACCCACCTTATTACAAAATTTTGAAAGCCAAACAAAACTGTTACCCAGAATGCGTTCACATTACAGAACGAGAAGCGGTTGTTCCTTTACAATCACTTCTGCAGCACACTTTTGACCGCATTGTGCAATTGCAAGATGAAGTTTTCTCACAATACTGCAACAAAATAGGAACCAATATTTTAGACTGTGTCTTTGAAGGGGTTTGGGGTTTTGATGGTAGTTCGGGGCAAGCTTTGTACAAACAAGCTTTTGAGGATCAAGGTGAAAACGAAAGCAGTATTTTTGCTACAACTTTTGTACCCTTAAGAATTTACCATCAAAGCACCCAAAATGACAAGGTATTATTGTGGACAAATATTGCAGCTCAGTCTTACAGATCTTGCCGCCCATTGCGAATAATTTATAAAAAAGAATCTAAAGAACTGATTTTATCCGAAAAAGACAGAGTTAACCAAGAAATCGACCACCTTACTCCTTTCTATTATAAATTACCGAGTGGGCAGCAAATCAACGCTACCTGCAATTTATATTTAGCGGCAATTGACGGTAAAGTACTTAATACGATACTTGATACGCCATCGCAAATGCGTTGTCCATATTGTGCACTTACAGCAACACAATTTAATAACCTAGAAATTGTATTTTCGAAAACAGTGGACTCAGATACATTGACGCATGGTATCAACCTCTACACGCCTGGATCCGAGTTTTGGAGTTTCTCCTCAAACTCGGGTACAAATGTGAAGTGAAAAAATGGCGTATCAAGCAATCTTCACAAGAAGGGCTTGCAGTACAGGAAAGAAAAAAACGTATCCAAAATGCTATACGTGATAAAATTGGTGTATTGGTAGATGTCGTTCTTCCTAATTCTGGAACCACTAATGATGGCAACACAAGTCGCACAGTTTTGGCAGATGAAAACCGAAAAACTTTTGCAGATATTTTGGGATTAGAACTTTGGCTTCTTGATGGTTTATACATTATTTTAATCGTGATTTCTTGTGGAATTCCTGTAGATGCAGACAAATTTGGTGCATTCTGTAAAGACCTTGCCTACAAATATGTAAGTGTCTATGACTGGCATCCTATGACGGTTTCCATTCATAAAATTTTAATTCATGGGGCATCTATTATTGACAAAACACCACTACCGATTGGTATGCTTTCAGAGCAAGCCGCCGAATCACGGAACAAATATTGGCGATCTGATCGGGAGCACCACACGCAAATTTGATCGTAAACAAACAATGTATGATTTGTTTCATAGAGCATTAGTGTCTTCCGATCCAATTATTGCTGCTCAAATGCAGCTCCAAAGAAGAAAACATTTAAAAAAACGTCCATTGCCTGCTGCTGCTTTGGCGTTACTTAAACTTACTCACAATGAGAAAGAATTTACTGATGATATAGACGACCACGAAATGTTGACTGTAGAGAATGATTTATTTTTGGTTTTTGATGATTTTAATATTTAAAATATCTGCAATTAAAAATTTAATGATTATATTAGTTATCTGTTTGATCAAAAGTTTCATCATTTAAATTCATCAAGTGTTGTTTATTATTATTCCTTAAAATATAAATTTTAGCAACTTCGTTTGGTTAAGTAAAATCAATATTAAAATTTAATTATGTAGCTGAATCCGTTATCTATACTAATATAATAAAGCCTGAAGAGTTCGTTTGTTTGGTTTAACGCGCTCATCTTGAGATGATGTGATGGACCTTATAGGTCCGATTTGACAAATTCTTTGTGAGATAGCCCATTTATTGAGGAAGGTTATAGGCTATATATAATATCACGCTACGACTAATAGAAGCGGGGCAGTAACCAAAGATGCGGGTGAAACCGCGGGGTACAGCTAGTTAATAATAAACCCGCAAGGGAGTTGCGATCCCACGGAACTGATGACAAGGAATAAGGTTCTGATACTCTGTCAACAAAGGCAAGAGCCTTTTTCTTTCACTGACAGAATATCAGTAAAATGCTGATAGGGATATTGACCGTACTTCCGGTAAAGTCATGATAGCCATATACACACTTCCTCAGAGTAATATAATATTTATTCCCCCATCTTGCTAACTCACTATGGGTATATATTATTGAATATACGAGTGTATTTATTGATTATGTGAATTACATCCAGTTATCCAAAAACTGTATATCGTCCTATCACAGTCTTAGTACATCTTACGAGTAGCTGCCTTAGTATTTACCCAATATACTTTATTTTCACACTTCGTAATACACCTGCGTCCACCGCGGTTTGTACTTGGAGACGTGTTAATGGAGCATACAGTCCAGGTATCTTCATTATATTTTCCTTTGTTCATATGTACTGTCCAAGTTTATTATAGACATGGCTAGTCTATATTAAACTTGGACAGTACATATGAATTTAAAAAGTCACATTTGTACTTGTTCGTTATGGAACCGGCAACCTCGTGCATGAAAAGTGGGCCTGAACCGCAGGACCATCACGACACAAACAGTTCGAATCAAATACAATATGTAAATATAATTTATTTCAGCGGAAATAATGTAAATCAACCATTTTTTTAAAGACTAACTATGGAGTTTCTTGCCGGTTCTTCTCCATAGGAAAACGATCAATTGGGAACCGTGCACTAGCTTCTGACGTATTGTAAGTGCCCATGTGGGCCTATGTGAAATAAAAAAAATTGAATCAATTTATACCCGGTTTACATTGGTTGTAAGTGCCAACCCTAGCAATAAATTTCTAATGACTATAACTTTGTTAGTCCACGGATTCGGGCTTTGATTTTTTTTGTGTGTATAGGCCACATATAAAGCAATTTTATGTAGAAAAATTAAGTTGCGAAATTCAGGACTAATCGAGTTAAAAAATAAAATCGAAAATATTAAAAAAAATTATAACGTCGATTTAAATGAACCTAAATATTTTTTGATAACTTTGTAATTTGCGCCTTTAAAATCTTCATGTATGTATTTAATCAGCTTGCTGATAATTTGAACTAGTAATTTATTATGATTGTTTTTTTAATAATCCGGATAAAAATTTACGTATTTTCAAAAATTTATATCTCATCATCTAGATGTACTAGAAACTTCGGTATTTTACTCTAGCATTTCTTTTAAATCAATCTATACGAATCTGGAATAAAAAGACGATGTCACTTTTTTTGGGTTTATAAAACACTGTGCAGCGGCTTCGCCCGCGTGGAGTTCGGTTATATCGCGCTGTTTAAATTCCCCTCGGGAACATCAAATTTTTCCGGGATAAAAGGTAGCCTATGTTCTTTCTCAGGGTCTAAAGATTGTCTGTGCCAAACTTCATCAAAATCGGTTGAGAGGTTTAGGCGGGAAAGCGTAACAGACAGACAGAGTTATTTTCGAATTTATAATACTAGCATTGATTTAGAATTTTTCACAGTTTAGAGGCAATTAGATTTAAGAAGTGTTTGATATGAATTTCAACTTTAATATCTCTACGCGTTCATGTGAAAAAGGGTAGGTAGTAAGGTTTATAATTATTAAAAAAATATTTCATGTCATGTAAGCAAAAATAATATTTTAATATTTTATGTAACTTCAAATTTATCATTTTCACAATTTTTTCCTTTATCTGTCTGTACTATAATATAACGTTGCTTCGTGCCGAATTTCAAGATTCTGAGTTCACGGGAAGTACCTTGTAGGCAAAGAGATTTAGGATATATAGAGAGGGCATGTGTCAAAATGGCATAGAAAAACTGTGATCCCATGGCTCAGTTCCGCCATCTAGTACAATATAACAAAATTAGATCGACAATTGGAGACATCAAATAGTAAAAATGAAATAAGTTTATATAAAATATATTCAGCTATTGCCCGGTAGGTGGCCAGTGTGGTCTATGTTGCCAGATCCGATTTAATACCCTAGTATAGTTCAAATCGGGTAAATAAATATTGAAAAGTAAATAAATTAAGTGAAACTTGTCTTGTACAAACAAAAACTGTTTTAGAATTTTATTCGCTACTATTCATTTACCGTGACACCGTCTATTGGCATTTTAGATGTTTTATGCTTACGAATTATTTTAACGCTCAGTTTATTGCGATTTTTGAGTGTAATAGACCTTTTAGGCCATAAAGCGCATTTTGTTTTGCAATTTTCGTTTGCATTTCGTTTTTAGCAAAATTATTCTTTTTACACGTTTGTTTGCAAATATTTTTAAATGGCAATGCAAAAAACTATGGTAGGGTTTGTATCATTTCGATATAAAGTTATCGATAATATTCAAAGAAGTTACTACGACGATGTTTTTTCGCATTATGATAGCTTGAAACAAAAAATTAGGAAGCAGAATAATTATGGGTAATTTCAAGTTTACAAGTTTCTTATTTATATAATTCTTTTAATATAATAGGCGTTAAAGTTTAAAATTGCCGATTAGTACTGAAAATCTAAATAATTGCTTATTTTTTAATTTTTTAATAATTCATTTATAATCAATATATAGGAAGGTCGTTTATGCCTTTGTGATAGAACTCTGAGGATCTAGACTACACAAACTGTGTGAAAGTAGAACTGCCTCCTGGGAAGAAAAGTTCTTGTCACGTAGATAATTGTCCAAATCACGACAAAAATGGTAGTCTGCTGGAGCAAGACCTTTACAAGATTCGTACGCCATTATCGTTATTGTATGGGAGCCCGCCTTCAGTATTTATTTTATTTTAATTATTTATTTGTAATTTGAATATATAACCAAATATTCTGTGAACATTTTAAGCGTCTATCTGTTTCCGTTATTAATTGGAGCAAAAAACGGCAAAAATTCACGTTTGTTGTATGGGAGCCCCCTTAAACATTTTATTATTTTTATTCTTAGTACTTGTTGTTATAGCGGCAACAGAAATACTAACACAATCTCTGGAAATTACAACTGTCTCGATATTACGGTTTATGAGATACAGCCTGGTGACAGACGGACAGACGAACAGAGAAGTCTCATGAATAGGGTTCGTTTTACCTTTTAGGTACGGAATCCTCAAAATCACAAAGTAGCTCGCAATCATTGTACTACATATACGTACCTACATATTTTATGAATATATTTCATTATAAATAAGTTATGTAATCTATGTACTTATCCACTTAACCGTAAATTTTATTCCAATTTTTACGGTTAAGTAGAAAAGTACTGAAATTAATAACTTACTATTTCATTTCTAATACAAGGTACCGATTCTTTTTTTTTTTTTATTTGATCGACAAGTCTTTCCAAAGTAGATAACTTCTCTTTTAAAATGCATTGAGCATAATTTCGACGAATGAGACGGAAGCCAATTTTCTTCTCTACGGTCTATCTGGACAAATCGTATCCACTTTTGCCCTACGACATTATTTTTATTCGGAAACCAAAAATAACAAAAACCTAGGTAAATGAATAGTAATTGTTCATTCAATTTTGTTTATTAATATGATATGATTATGTTTAAATAGAGTTAACAATAAATAAACTTGAAATATAGTAATATTTTAAGTTTATTTAGCTATATTTTAAATGTCAATAAAATACAACAAAATGTATTCATCTTAATAAGAATTATCGATAACTAAATCGATAAACAACATTACTACATCTCTACAAGAAAATAGTAAAACTACTCAACAATAGAGGGCGCTTATTACAATAATGGAAAATTTTCTAGAACTAAGATTTTTTTAAAATTTGAATTGCAGACGAAATATAAATAATTCATAGAAAAACATTCCGAAGTTAGATCCAGTCGTTTTATTATAACGAGATGTATAGTAGCACAAAGCGCAACATGGCATATTTCCTTAGAAAATGTGTATTCTTAGTGGACACAAATTACGCCGTGACGCGCAGACTAGACTGAGGGACTTTTAACCAAGTCGATAAAAGTATTGGCTTACGATTTGTTCGTGATGTCCTGTCTATTGTAAATATAATTTTAATGTCTTTGCTTGTAGGTTTTGATTCCCTAGCGTGTGACGGAAATTCGTCTAAGGTGTCGGTATAAACTGCTGTATCTTTTGATCGCTTTAACTTAGAAGTTTGATTTTTTCACTGCATAAAGGGACAATAGACCTAGGTATTTGGTATAAATTTCAATTTGATACCTTCATTAGTTCGTGAGAAATAAGGTAGTCAGTTTCATTTTATTAAAATATGTTTATTATATTATATAACTAAAAAATTGTGAGTTTCGCAATTTTTCCTATATTTGCATTGTATGACAATCCTTCATGCCAAATTTCAAGATTCTGAGTTTACGGGAAGTATCCTGTAGGTTTTGATTCCTTTGCGAGTGTCGAAAATTTGTTGAAAATATCGACATATCGGCTGTATCTTTTGATTGGCTTGGCTTAGAAGTTTGATATTTTCACAGCTTAAAGGGACAATAGACCTAGGTATTTGATATAAATTTCAATTTGATCACTTTATTCGTTCGTGAGAAATAAGGTAGTAAGTTCCATTTTATTAAAATATGTTTATTATATTATATAACTAAAAAAATGTGATTTTCGCATTTTTTCCTATATTTGCATTATATGACAATCCTTCATGCCAAATTTCAAGATTCTGAGTTTACGGGAAGTATCCTGTAGGTTTTGATTCCTTTGCGAGTGTCGAAATTTGTTGAAAATATCGACATAATCGGCTGTATCTTTTGATTGGCTTGGCTTAGAAGTTTGATATTTTCACAGCTTAAAGGGACAATAGACCCGAGTATTTCATGTGAATTTCAGCTTGATACGTCTACGCGTTCTTGAGATAAAGAGTGGTGACAGACAGACAGACAGACAGACAGACAGACAGACAGACGGACGGACGGACAACAAAGTGATCCTATAAGGGTTCCGTTTTTTCCTTTTGAGGTTCGGAACCCTAAAAATATGATTATTTAAACTAATAATAGGTACGTTCCAAATTCAAAACTTCCCTCCACATTTTGTTGCGAGCTAATTAATTAAATAATATGGTGTCTCTTTGAAAAATGGACTTGCATCGAAACTATTTTCGCGCTATGATTTTTTACGATTTCAAATGTAGCCTGAAACCAGACGAATCGGAACGATAGACTTCAAATGGCATTCATGGTTGAAGGCCCTTCTAAGGCAACCGTGTATCGATGGCATAATGAATTTAAGCGCGGTTGACTGACTTTGGTGAAGTTTGAATATACAATATGTAAAGAAAACCCTGTCCGATCCGTGAAGGTATTGTTAGGTATCGATAACTGATTCTACTAAAGCCTACAAAACCGGGCTAAGCTTCAAAAAAAAAAACCCCTAAAAAAATAAATATTATTTCGTAAAAAGAGGTAACTTAAAACATGTGCTGTAGATCATACAGGCGCCGGCGAAGAGGGGCAGGGCACGCGGCACGCGGGCGAAGAGGGGAAGGGCACGCGGCACGCGGTCGCATCGCGATTCGCTCAGAATTATACCGTCAAAAATAATGTTGTCACTTTTTAAAAATTACCAAATTTTGGGGAAGTTGGAATTCATTCGCGGGGAAAAAAGATTATTTCAAAATTCAATAGTATTGTTACTATGATGATTATGTAAAATTTCATATTTTATTTGGTCATATGTTTACCTAACCTTTACTATCCTTACGGGTCGGACAGGGTTTTCTTAACATATTGTATATTGTCAATGATGCTGCGCTGTCAGCATTCGAGCAGGCCGTAAACGAGGTGTTTGCGACGGACTGGAAAAGGTGTTTCGAAAACTGGTTCAGACGCATGAAACTTTGTATAGAGGCTGGTGGAAAGTACAGTCAGAAGCAAAAATATGTATACATTGCCAAAGCTCCAAAAATATGTAAACATCTTCGACTTTAAGACGAAGTGCTCAACTTGATGAGCATAAAATTGTAGCCACCGGTTCACATCATAAATATGTATACGGTCATTGCTTCATTAAATTATGCCCACCACTAAAGGAACAATACTATGTATGCACGCTTCCATCAATAGCATGTATTCACGCGTTGGTTCATAAATTAATGAAGCAATGACCGTATACATATTTATGATGTGAACCGGTGGCTACAATTTTATGCTCATCAAGTTGAGCACTTCGTCTTAAAGTCGAAAATGTTTACATATTTTTGGAGCCTTGGCAATGTATACATATTTTTGCGTCTGACTGTACTTTAAAAATATGTAATAACAATATATGTATGTACCTATAGAAGATTATTTTTTTATGTTCGCAAAACTTTCTGAGTGTCCACCGTATATTATAGTTTCGTCTGAAAATGTAGTACGCACATAGGATGAAAACTAAAGTCTTTCCCGACACCGGTTTCCCTCCTTAATACCTTAAATAGGTAACATACGTTTATCGAATTGACAGAGACGTAATCTTTACAATTGGCGAGGTCATCAAACTAGGTAAAGCTCTTAGTCATCTAGATTACACTAGATAGGTGCTAAAATAGAGGTATTAATGGCTATAGGACGACGACCAAATGCTTCTTCTTCTCAGCCTACAGAGGTCCACTGCTGGACAAAGGCCTCCCCCAAGGTTTTCCATGATGACCGGTCTTGTGTTGCCCGTATCCATCGGCTTCCCACCTTCACCAGGTTATCGGTCCACCTTGTTGGGGGCCTCCCTACGCTGCGTCTTCCGGTACGTGGCCGCCATTCCAGAATCTTACTGCCCCATCGGCCATCGGTTCTACGAGTAACGTGCCCTGCCCACTGCCACTTAAGTTTAGCGACTCGAAGAGCTATGTCGGTGAATTTGGTCGGGTCCAAATGACGAAAAACACGCTTACGGTACAAATACGCTTGGTCTCGGAAACCACTTTAAGGCATTAATCCCGACTGTCAGACCTTGTCAGAAGCCCGAAACTCTGAAAACTAGTCTTACCAAGAGGTGTTGTATTACCCAGGAACTGAGTTATGAAGGTCAGATAGGCAGTCGTTCCATGTAAAAGACTGATATTCAACTGCATCCGGTTAGACTAGACGCCGACCGTAATGTACATAGCTGGAAACGACAGCCTCCGTGGTGTAGTCGTAGCGAGTAAGCGGCAGCTGCGCAAGGCGCGCGGGGCCGATTTCCGCGCAATGTAAATATTTGTATGCATGAATATAAATATTTGCACTGGTCTGGTCGTGCCTCATAAAGCACGTTAAGCCGTTGGTCCCGGTTGCCATATGAACATATAATGGCAGTCGTTACGGGTTGTTAGAGCCCTCAAAGGTCCAACATTTGGTCTAACAGCAATGCTTCGATATCGCCTTCGGGTTGTGGAGGTCAGACGGCAGTCGCTATACAGAAAACATCGAAGTTTAGCCAAAATCAGTAGTTAGACTAGTAAAGCGGACCCCAGACTCCAAAGCTGATTAAGCTTCGGATGCGACTGGGATTAATGTTGAGATTATGATGATGATGATGAGATGATTTAACGTGGTCTTTAATGACTGATGCTTTTGTCTTCCTATTATCAGATACTTCATAACAAACTCACTAATTTCTAGAGTGCTATCCACTACTTTAAGTCACGTACCAGTGGGAATAATCTGTGGATTGCTTCCGAAAGTAACACTCCTACCACTAGCCTTCACTCTGCCAGTTCTTCTCTTCTTAACATCTTTTAACTCTCCCCATTCCTTAAGATTCTTCAACTCTTTCTTCTGCTTCTCAACTAAATTGAGACCTTTCTTTTTCTCTAGAGCAATCGGATTTTTAGCTCTTCTTTCGATTAAAGGACTCCACCAGTCGCGTGTGATTGTTCCAGCATCACAGACTGGTGTCTTGTCTGTTAATGTTGATTGGTTCTGCTTGGTGATGACTTTGATTCTGCGCATTTTTCTGTGGGGGCTACCAATGTAGGTTACCGTCGCCAGACTGCAAATTGTAGTGTTTGTGCTTCTATTACTCCTTAGAGATATACAGCTGGTCGATGTATCCGTTATTGTGTTGTCTATTAGTTCATCTTTCATTGCTTGTGCTACATTCACGCCACCTGCAACGAATGCTTGTTAGTAAAGTGATCATCATTTCAACAGAAAAACGCCCACTGCTGGTCATAGCCCTCCCCCAAGGATCTCCACGATGACCGGTCCTGCGCCTCCCGCATCCAGCGGTTTCTAGCGACCTTCAATCGAGGACCCGTCGGCACCATCAGGCATCGGTCCTACGGGCAATATGCTCGGCCCACATCCACTTTAAGTTTTGCATTTCTTTGGGCTATGTCGGTTACTCTTGTTATTCTGCGGATCTCCTCATTTCTAATTTGGTCACGCACATCGACGCGCCTCCCGCATCCAGCGGTTTCTAGCGACCTTCAATCGAGGACCCGTCGGCACCATCAGGCATCGGTCCTACGGGCAATATGCTCGGCCCACATCCACTTTAAGTTTTGCAATTCTTTGGGCTATTCGGTTACTCTTGTTCTTCTGCGGATCTCCTCATTTCTAATTTGGTCACGCACATCGACACTATAGACAGCTCATTTTAAGCTCACTTCACCCAGCTATTACAGAATCGATCGCCTGATCTCTGTATCAACATGTCCTACTTACTACCTTTAATGTTCCTACATCTTTGACAAGTTTTGGACATTGTCGCTGAGATGATGCTGTTTAGATTTTGAATATTTTAACTTACGAGAATTGGCCTTCAGGTTATCACGTCGTAACATGTACGCACTAGCTGCACCCCGCGGTTTCACCCGCGAAAGTTTCGATCCCGCAGTAATATTAAGATAAAAAATATCCTATATATTATTCCTGGTTATAAACTACCTGTTTGTTAAATTTCATCTAAATCCGTTTAGTAGTTTTTGCGTGAAAGAGTAACAAACATCCATACATACTCACAAACTTTCGCAGTTATAATATAAGTAGGATCTTTATACAAATACATATCTGTAGACCGTCCCAAAAGCTACAAAACAGTCAAGATTGAAAAATTCACTAGTGAAGATACGAAATGCATTTGTAAAAATATAATACCTATCTGATTCCACTTCTTACGATTAATCAATAAACTGCTTTCAAGGGATAGTTTCTGATTCACCTCCGGTACACCGGTTTTCACATCTAAATGAAAAAAGGAAATATGACTTTTAATATTCTGCAAAGAAATGTAGTAACTATACCTACTTATTTCAAGACCCGTTAAAGCTTTGGTTTCCTAAAAAAGCGGTTCTGTCATATACCGGGGTTCATTTCATCTTTATTTCTATTTTTACTTGTGTTTCGTTTTTGCCCATCTGACACGCAATGAAGCAGTTTTCAAAACAATCCAGTCTGGGGGCCCTAGTCTGCTATTACAATAGTGTCAAACTGGTCGATCAGTAATCTCATAATGATCGATTTTGACAAGTTTCGTAATCTACTAACAAAATGGCGTCATGACTTTGATGACTGACCAGTGCTCAATCACTGACTATGTACTGCACATTAATAAATGTTCGAATTGAATATTAGTATCTATAAAATCATGTCCATTAACGGATTTTATAATAATGACAATACAGCAATGACATTCTATCACATTTCCATTACGAGACGACTGAGATAATTGATAGATATTTATAAATTTAGCAGATTAAGAACTTTTAAGCACAATGACAATGAAATGACAATAGAATTGTGTTGGAATGACAGATTTATAAATATAGCGGACTAGGTTACCTGGTCGACTGGGTTGTCTTGAAAACGCTGTACTTATAAGTAATGTAATGATCTGTTAGCTCATTCTTCCCAATATGGGCACTATCGTTAAGTACCTACGGTGAAAGCAAGTCTATCGATTTATGTAAGTCTTTGGACAGCCGGGTTTGTTATTTGTGGGTTATAGTCAGTAAAACTCAGACACACCCTTCCTTTCCGCTCAAAGCGGAAGAGGTCATTTAAGACTTACTTCTTCTTCTTCTTCTTCAGCCTATAGAGGTCCACTGCTGGACAAAGGCCTCCCCCAAGGTTTTCCATTACATTTGCCATAATCCCCACGCTTGGCAGGCGGGTTCGGCTCAGTAATTTGTTATTCCATAGGAGAAGCGCTGCTGCCCGCTTGTCTGGTGGCACGGGAGGATATGGGTTGGTACTATTCTATATTAGCCAGGTACCACACGGAAGAATGAATATACTGACTTTCTATTCTAAAAAAATGTGTTTGTATAGACGTAAGCGTAGACTTGCACGTACGGACGACAGCAGGTCAAGCTACCAGAAACTGGCCTATATTCCCAATCAACATTGAGCCTTAATGGCTAGAGATAAAGTTGAAAATCTAATAAAGAAATTGTGACAGATTATAGTAGCTTGATGTACTGTCGGCTGTTTAACTGAGTTGTATGGAGCTTTGACAGAACAAACCGCTTGCGTAACGCAGTCCCGTTTTTACCCTTTGGATAATAAAACATGTTTACCTAGCGGATAGGGTGTAGGAGAGAGAGCACATTAAATTGCTTTGATAAACAAAGTTTCACTGACGTTAATCACCGGTGAATGGCAGATGCTATGTCATCGCTGTTTTAGGAAACCGAAGGTATTTCTATTATGAGATCGTTTATTGCTTACGTGGACTGAAGTAAAGCAACTAAGCATTACACAGTGTAAGTTTATTATCTGTAGTATAGTTACGTTATTTTTTTCTGTATACGACACCTGAATATAGTTTATTCAATATAAGCAACTGAATCAATTCCAACCATTTTTATAACATGTTATATTTTTTCCCAAATACATTTTGGAATTATTGCAGTGTGGTTACCGAGCGCACAACTCATGGCGCTGGCGGTAGATCACAGTGAGATAGCCCCTACACCCCCGGCGTCGCGCCGCAGTAGGCGCGGGTGGACTTCCGGTGCGTTGACCATATTTTTGTTGAGACAACCAGATAAGATAAGCTCATAACTTTGTGAATTTTATGATATGTTTTTGATATTTTGTACATAGATTCTTTACTTAAAAATACTGGACACGTGTTTCGGGTTTCGCATATACAAAAAAGACATTGTATATGAGCAAAAGTAACATGCATCGTCTAAAGTCTGCTTAGTACTTATATTTATTGTTGATTTAATTTATAACGAGTCATAAACAACTTTAAATCAACCAATATTAAGTTGAATCTAAGATATCTCTCTATCTCTCTCTGGATATAGTATTTTCGTAAATTGCGCGTGTACCTACACATCTGAGCTCCATCGCAATCCCATCAAACCACGAGAGTGAGAGAACAGGGAAGAGAACGAAGAGAGAGAGAGAGAACTACAATGGTGCCGATTCCCTCGTCTACAAATTAAAGTAAGGTTCGGTGCAGGTTTTTTTTTCTATTCCATTAAGAAAAGGACAGAAGATGAATATTAATTTATGTAAGGGTTAGACTAATTTGACAGGAATTGTCAAATTACTTGACGTATTTTTTATTCACGTCTAAAATCTCTAAACATGTGGAGTACCTTCATTCGACAGGACTAAACTAATATTTATCTTCTTTTCTTTTTCTAAAAAGAAAAGAAAAGAAAAAATGCACTGAATTTAAATTTAGTTTAATTTGTGAATAAGGCTCGGAGCAAATGAGCCACCGACCACAGCCACCGGTGTCTGTCGCGCGCTACGGCCACTTTTCTAAAAGTGTCAGAAGCGAGCGACAGTAACCGGTGTCTAGAAGCTGCCACATTTTATAACCCGCTTGCTGCTGCGCACTCTGATGATGGATTCTGACACGGAAGTTTGCTTTTGTTAAGAAGCAGAAGTTCGTCTTCTGCTTATTAACAAAAGCAAACTTTCCGTGTCCGTCTGACGCCGTCGCTGCCTGTATTGGGTGTATCCAATTTTAGCTGGTCCTACAGTGAAACATAACTTGCATTTCGATAATCTATAAAGATACCCAAAAAAGTTTTTTAAACATTTTCGAATGAGTTTCTCGGTGGTAGGCAACAACATCAGCCGCCGGCATAAGTTACCACCCACCAGACAAAGTCTTGCCGCCAAGCGATTCGTCGTGTTCCGGCATGATGTCTGGTGAAGCCGTACGGAGAACGGGTCTGAGCAGTTGTGTTGCGATGTGTGCCGGGTACGATGTGCCTAATGTTGTTGTGTCGGGAGTTTGGTCGTGAAGGCTCTCCAGATCATCCTCTGGCGCAGCATCGTTGGTCGTGTTGTTGGGTTAAACATTGCATCACCTCGCTCAACTGCCGTCTTCCTTCCTATTCACTCAGTTTTTTTGAGTGAATAGGCTTAATAAGCTAGTGTGCTTTACCATCAACGATTGCATCACTGCTTACCATCAGGCGGGATTGCAGTCAAGCACTAGTTTATAACTATTAAAAAAAAAAAAAAAAAAAAAGTTTGACTTCATTTCAAGAACTGCGGTTGGCAAAATACCAATATGCGGCAAACGGATGGTTAACTGCGCGGGGGTGGAGCAATGCGAAAGTGGCGGGTGTCGACGTTTTGTGTGGCACGTAGTGACCACTAGTGGCGAGTCGCGGACACTACTGTAGCGAGTGGCCGCCACCGGATACAAGTGTGCGGCGCGTCTATACAAAATATATTAAAAAGTGTGTTAAGTCGCTGTCACTGGCCACCAGTGGCTGTGGTCCGTGGCCCATTTGCGCCAAGCCTAAGGGAAACGGGACCATTATCTCCCTCGCCGATAGCTAATATTATAGATACATATAAATAGATTTTTATTAAGCTTTACGTTTCTTGTAATTCTTCGGAGCAGTATAGTCTGTGCCTCTGTCGACCACTTCTGAAAACAAAAAGGTGACTGTAACAGCACATAATTTGTGTAAGCCTAATTTCTAGTTAAAAAACTAGTCAAGTGCGAGTCACCAATTCGCTCAAAAGGCTGAATACAGATAAACCGGTCAAGTACGAGTCACCAGTTCGTTCGACAGGCCGAATACAGATAAACCGGTTAAGTGCTAGTCAGTTTGCTCGACAGGCTGAATACAGAACACCCGGCCAAGTGCAAGTAGGACTCGCTCTCGAAGGTTTCCGTACCACTCGTTTTTCAGTATTCGGCTTGTTGAGGGAATCGTCGGCAAATTTTCTATCCTCATACAGGCATCTCTGCCTTCCAGCTTCTTAGCATTTCGATGGCATTCTAGCCATCAAATTGCCATTGCGCGTCCTTCTCCGAGCAAGGTACAGGCCTGAGAAGACGTGCGTTGTGTTCCACGCGTGCATCAATGAGATGTTAGTACTAATTGATGAGGTTTGCTGGGGCCGATGTAGGATCGCTGGTTGTTCGAACGAGTTACCGAGGTCCCTGGCACAGACAACTGAAGGAACCCGGGAGGGTTTTACTCAGGAAATGTCTCTACTTTGCCCAGATCACAAAAGGTTATTGTAGGATTTCCTCGGGGTTATGACAACCCCGAAAGCAATGAAAGCCTTGGGCCTTGAGCCTTGCCTTTGTCCAGCATCAAAGAAGTTGGTGAAAGAGCGGTTCGATGTTGTTACCAGTTTGTAGGTACTCACCTGTTCCTGATTTCTGAGTGTTCATACTGACGACAGGGTTGGCAGGAGGTATTTTAAACTCAATGATCGGTTTCAACTGTCTGTGTCTTTGTCCGGAGTGTTGCGTAGCGCAAGTGCATATACCCGTTGGAATAAATTGTATTGACTTGTCTGCGAAATTAAATATGGTTAATTGTTTTCAGTGGTTTTTGGCTGCGGCTAGACCACGCTCGACTGACGTCAGGCGTAGATAAAATACAGCAATGAATAGACAAGGTACTAAATGTAAATAAATAAAGAAATAACAAGTTTTTTATAAAGGTATTTTTAAATAGTAAGTTTATTCTCGGTGGTAGGCCATAACATCGGCTGCCGGCAAAGGTCTCGACTGACGTCAGGCGTAGATAAAATACAGCAATGAATAGACAAGGTACTAAATGTAAATAAATAAAGAAATAACAAGTTTTTATAAAGGTATTTTTAAATAGTAAGTTTATTCTCGGTGGTAGGCCATAACATCGGCTGCCGGCAAAGGTCTCGACTGACGTCAGGCGTAGATAAAATACAGCAATGAATAGACAAGGTACTAAATGTAAATAAATAAAGAAATAACAAGTTTTTATAAAGGTATTTTTAAATAGTAAGTTTATTCTCGGTGGTAGGCCATAACATCGGCTGCCGGC
Source organism: Sesamia nonagrioides (assembly GCA_017933935.1). Lineage (NCBI taxonomy): Eukaryota > Metazoa > Arthropoda > Insecta > Lepidoptera > Noctuidae > Sesamia > Sesamia nonagrioides. The sequence goes on along the minus strand of JADWQK010000518.1, from coordinate 187,863 downwards.
AAAGGTCTCGACTGACGTCAGGCGTAGATAAAATACAGCAATGAATAGACAAGGTACTAAATGTAAATAAATAAAGAAATAACAAGTTTTTATAAAGGTATTTTTAAATAGTAAGTTTATTCTCGGTGGTAGGCCATAACATCGGCTGCCGGCTAAGGTCCACCCACCAGACAAAGTCTTGCCGCCAAGCGATTCGTCGTGTTCCGGCATGATGTCTGGTGAAGCCGTACGGAGGACGGGTCTGAGTAGTTGTGTTGCGTTGTGTGGCGGGTACGATGCGCCAAATGGTGTTGTGTCGGGAGTTTGGTCATAGGTCTCCAGATCAATCTCCCTCTAGCGCAGCATCGTTTGGTCGTGTTGGTCTTGGGTTTAACATTGCATCACCTCGCTCAACTGCCGTCATCCTTCCTATTCCTAAGTTTTTTAAGTGAATAGGCTTAATAAACTAGTGCGCTTTACCATCAACGATTGTATCACTGCTAACCATCAGGCGGGATTGCAGTCAAGCAGTAGTTTATAATTATTACATAAAAAAAAGTTTTTTTCAAAATGCATATCTATACTAATATATAAAGCTGAAGAGTTTGTTTGTTTGTGCGCGCTAATCTCGGGAACTACTGGTCCGATTTGAAAAATTATTTTTGCGTTGGATAGCCCAATAATCCAGGAAGGCTTTAGGCAATATAACATCACGCTGCGGTCAATAGGAGCGGAGCATAACTAAACCACGCGAACGAAGTCGCTGGCGGCCGCTAGTGTACAATAGTATACAATGGCCCTGATTACTTTGTTTACAAACTAAATTAAATTTCAGTTCAGTGCATCTTTTTCTTTATATTTCACTAGCGCTCCTATTGGTCGCAGCGTGATGTTATATAGCCTAAAGCCTTCTTGAATTAATGGGCTATCCAACACAAAAATAATTTTGCAAATCGGACGCCGGAGCTCTGTCCGCCGTACCGCGAGTTCTCGCGGCGGCGGAGTTTTGCCCCGGGGTTTTGCCTCCTCTCGCCACTTCTTCATGTGGACGAGGGCTTTGGCCACCTCGACTCCCAATTGCTGGATCCTCTCCACGATTGTCGCAACCCCGAGGGCGAGTGCGTCAGCTGCGCTTAGCGTGTCGTCAGCGTAATAAACTACGCTGACGCCGATAGGGAGGTTGGCGCGCAGCACTCAGTCGCACCCGATGTTCCACAGATGCGGTCCCAGGACCGATCCCTGTGGAACTCCGCACGACATCTCTCGCCGGTTCCACACTCCTTGGTGACCGGGGTAGACTACGGCCCTGTCCGTCAGATAGGCCTCGACAATTCGACAGAGATAGGTCGGCATCCGGTGATACCGGAATGCCTCCCTGATGCGACTCCAGGGTAGGGTGTTGAAGGCGTTGGCGTCTATGTCTAGAGACACCGCCTAGACAACCCCACCCTGGGCCACAGCATCCCCTGTCGTGAGGGCTTGCACGCGCATGATGGCGTTCACCATAGAGCGCCCCCCGCGGAAGCCAAACTGGCTTTCCTCCAAATCCGGGCCCGCTCGCCTGAGTTGTCGGAGTTTATTCCGCACCATTTTGTAGGGGCATCCCCACGGGTTTCTGTTCAGAGTCCCCAGCAAGTCCTCACGGGCCAGAGAGTAGTTCCTGAGATTAGCGCGTTCAAATAAACAAACTCTTCAGCTTTATACAGTATGTTAACTAACAGAGGGCGTTCCCGTTAACCCGAAGTAGTATAGCATACATACATGCTAAAAAAAATATTTCCATTCGAAAACAAAATTTTTTAAAATTTTTTCCAATAAGAAAATATGCAATAAAAATTTTAAATTGACATGTAAAAGAAACACACTCTACACGCGAACATGAAAGACGGCAACGTCGCAATTTATTTATACATAACGACTACTATTTTGATTTAAAACAGGAGGTTTCAAATTTATTTCCAATTAGAATTTTTATTTATTCGAATTTTTTTATGCTTATTTTTCTATGCTTATATTTTTATTTTAATCTATTAATGATATATATTAACGAGTTTAAGGGAACGCCCTCTGTTATTTAACATACTGTATATTAGTATAGATTAAGAAAAGGACAGAGGATAATATCTTAGTTTAATCTCTCAAATTAGTCAAATAAATTAAATAATTTAAATTGATATATTTTTGGTCACCATGTTTATAATCGCGTCTAAACTGTCTATGGAGCATCTTAATTTGACAGGACTTCTATCCTTTTTTTAATCAAATAATCATTGTGTAACTACGTAAATTAATAGATACACATTATGAAACGATGTCCACGTGACATGTGTCATGTGACCAGTTGCCTAAATCTAATGTCTCAGTGGGGTGATCGTAACCGCCTAGCGTTTGCGCCGCATAAAACCTATCAATTTCTACTAAAAGGTAATCTTAAATCATTGCCTACTATTAAATTTAATAACGTTTCCGTTAAAAAACAGCAATCCGTATGCTACCTTGGTATGGTATTAGAAACGATTTTTTCAATTATCGAACATAACTAGAATATCCAAAGCAACTTGGGGTCTATCATTCCTAACTTTAAATACTATATATGGAGCTACCTACTAAGGATGTATGTGCTACGGTGCACCTGTTTGGGCGGATACGGCCAGCATAGGGGCAGCGCGACATAAACTGCTTCAAAGCCAACGTTTGGCATTGATATTTATAGGCAAGGCGTATAGAACAGTCAGTACTGAAGCCTTACCCGTACTGGCAGGTGTACTTCCAGTCGATCTGGAAGTACAGCGACGTGCAGGTGCTTCAATGTACTACTCCGCGAGGGGGGAGGCCATGGACACTAACTTTGTTACACACAACGCGACCTTAATAGAATTTCTAGATTATTTAAACCTCAGACTGACGTCTGGGAGGACCTCTTATCCGAATGGCAAATTAGGTGGGATAATTCAATCAAGGACCTCCATCTATTCTTTCCATCCGTTGAGCGATCGGCTGGCTAAGTCATGGCTGGAGGTTGACCACTGCGTTGCCTAATTTGTCACAGGTCATGGCAACTTTAAAAGTAAACTGTATTCTTTTAAACTTGTTCCTTCGCCTTTGTGTCAGTGTTCTACATTGAACTGTGAAATTGAACAGTCCGCACATCACATCTTGTGGTAGTGTATTCTTTGGCAGAATGAACGCAATATTATGTTGGATAGTGTACAAGTTACATCCAGAGTCGTTTATTATACGGACCTTGTAGAAACTAGAACTAATTTCCGTGCGTTCAGGCGCTTTTGCCATACCTATTATTGGAATCAATTGTAACAGCACATACCTACTTAGGACCCATTAACTTAATCAAATTTTATTCCGCGGTGCTTGGCAATCTTGGCTTCTCCCAGTTGCAATAATGTCCCTTTGTGCCTATTGGCCAGAACTAGGCCTTCTGTCTCCTGCTTGTTATGGAGGGAAGTGGAAAAAATATCTTTTTTCTTACTCCTCCGCTATTCTTTTCTGATTAATTTCGTTGCCGAACCCAAGACAGTTGAATCATTTCTCCGGGACTCGTCGAGTTTCATTGCTCGGTGTTTTTCTGGCGGTGTCCACTGTTGATTCTGGCTTTCAGGAGTTGCAGTGGCTGGGAAATGTGTGGCGGGTTTTGTCCCAAAGAAAAATACACATTATGAAAGTAGTTTGTTCAAAATCGTTTACTGAATCGATTTTTTTCATTTTATTTTTCCCAAAATATAAAACTGACTACGTAAATTACATCGTTTCTCCGGGACTCGTCGAGTTTCATTGCTCGGTGTTTTTCTGGCGGTGTCCACTATTGATTCTGGCTTTCAGGAGTTGCAGTGGATGGGAAATGTGTGGCGGGTTTTGTCCCAAAGAATAATACACATTATGAAAGTAGTTTGTTCAAAATCGTTTACTGAATCGATTTTTTTTTATTTTATTTTTCCCAAAATATAAAACTGACTACGTAAATTACATTCACACTCTTTTTTCGGATGGGATATCATTAAATGACCTCTCCCGCTTTGGGCAGAGCGGAAGGGCGTGTCACACTTTTACTGACTAAAACCCACCCGGGTTCCTTCATTTGCCTGTGCACCAGGGCCACGGTTTCTCTTTTGAATGACTCTAGTTAGTTATAGAATAGACTCCTATTAGGTGTACAAATGAGTTTCCGCCGATTAGCAAGTCATGTCCTCACTAAGAGGTTACGTTGAAATTGTCAGATCTTAAATGTGATATCGTAAGTTCAGACATCTGGTCAAAACATACACTAAGTATTAGTGACTTATCAGTATCACTTTTATTTTTGTGCAAAAATGACAAGTTTTGTGCCGATTAAGCGTCATTTGTGGAAATTTGAAAAAATCTGCTGCCGAGACGCATCGATTACTTGTAGAAGCTTATGGTGAAGCTGCTTTAAGCGAGAGAAGTTGTCGTGATTAGTTTCAAAAGTTTGGAAACGGAAGACAAAGAACGTAGTATAAGACCGAAATCGTACGAAGACACGGAATTGGAAACATTCGGTATTGGAGGAACATGGAAGAGGAAAAACGCGCCCATTAATATTCCAGATGACAAAAGTATTCTCCTACATGATAATGCAAAAACGGCGGACTCTTATCTGTACACCGATTATGTAATAATAGCTAGGGCTTACCGCAATCGCATTCACGAGTACCAACACCTTTATCAGCTTCATCTATTTCTTCTTTTGCTTCTGCGTCATCTGTTTTCGTGTCAGGGACAATTGTGTCAGGCTCTGGGTCAGGATCAAATAATTGTGGGACAGATGTTTCTTGGTCACACAATGTTGGAACAACCTCCGGCTCATATTGTTGCTCGCGATGACAGTAGTTCCGACAATCGACCGCCTGACAAGCCCTGAAATATAACAAAAACATTCGAAGACCCGTTCTCGAAACTAGCGGGCAGATCGCGCGTCACTATAGCTGCGTAGTGTTGTGTTCACGATTGTGTCGACGAGATATTTGTTTTTATTCGCGAAAGAAATGTCTAAACAATGGCGGCAACAACTTTTTGATTCAAATTTATTCCTAACGCTCGATCACCGCTCGCTGCCCGCAAGATTCGAGCGCGAGAAGCACACCGCTCGTTGCCCGTCACCGCCCCGCTGCCGCGCCACTGTTTTCGAGAACCGGTCCATTTGATTTTACGCATAAGATCCTGTCGCTCACTCGCCGCCGCCGCCGCCACCCCGCTGCCCGCAAGATTCGAGGCAGCAGCCTAATGATCGGAACATGCGGCGAGTCTCTGCGTAGTAACGAATTCACGTGTGAGCGAGGTGAGGGGTAAGGTACAGAGCAGTGTGTTGCGCACTTCAGAGTTACCATGAAATTTGATTCGAGCTGTACTAGCTGGAAACAATAAATTATATTTTATTCTATTCCATTCCTGGACTTTTAAATCGACCCAACGTCATTTTGCTATTTCAAGCCAATCTACATACGCCTGCACATCAAGCTACCCGAAACTGCTACACGATTTTCATCGAGAATATTGGTATTAGCCTTTATACGAAGGCTCGCATCGACTGAAGATAATTAAGAATTGCGAGACCTGCTAATTGTAGCTACCGTCTCCTTTATTGCACCGTGGTTTTTACTCGTGAACTCGATATAGTAAAACCGTTTGTAAGTATTTAACTTAACTTTACCGCACCTTCTATTTCGATTTTCCGATTTCATCCTTTATAATTCATCTTCTTTCCGACACTCGTAAAGCAGATGAATAGAATTATAATACTTAAAATATAATATACTTATAAATACTATAATACCTACTTAAAAGAAATGATAACTTACCGTGATTCCTTCTCAGGCGTGATGTCAATCTGAATGCCTAAGTTCACTAGAAATAATAAAATATATTTTATTTATCACATAATTAGTCATAACTGCGGTAAATGACGTTCTCGTTAAATATGATTCCTATATTTGAGCCAAATTCGATAAAGAATAGAGGTAAACAAACCGTTGCTAGGCAACAAGTACTTTACGCCTAAAAGACAGATATTAACAACTTTTTCTAGATATATGATTTTCATAAAAGTAATAATCCTACTTTCTACTAATGTAAACAGTTTATTTATGTTTACATAAGTATTTATGATTTGCATAGAACGCTTAACCGATTTGAATGAAATATGACACACATGTAAGCTAATTTCCTAATTGGTTAATTTTTTTGATACATACATATTATAATTAGTCCATACTTGAAAGTATTACAAATATTACAATGCATGTGTTACCTATGCAGTTGATTTGAAAGTAATTAAAATACGCAAAATTGTATGGACAAATGCCTCAACTGTATTCAATGGTTGAATTCCACAAAATGTGTTCAATACCTGGATTTCATCCATGTTTCTTTTTTGTAGGGCTATCACGTAAAATTAATGTCGACTTTTTAATGGTTTTTCGAAATACCAAGTTATTATGCATGTTATTTTAATGATTCTATTGAAGTATGCTACAATAGGAATTGTTAATAAATAGCTACCATGTAAAAGTCGATAATCATGTAAATAACAGGAGATTTGTAAAACGTGAGTTGTGATAACCCTAAATTGGTTTATTTTAGGGTTGTAACGGAGCTTCGCCTCCGCATCCGTTACTGTGGAAGTTCCGCAAGAAATTGTATCTTCGCTTCCGCATCCGCTTCCGCACATTTTTTGCGGAGTTATAACGGAGGTTTATCTAAGTATTTATAAAATATAATAACGCGCAAGCTGCGACACTCGACAACCGTCCGACCGCGGTTGAGCGCGAAATGGTCAAGAATCAACTAGTGCGAGACGGGAATACAGCAAATACAATTTGTTTCTCCTTAATTTTCATTACTAGAAGGTAATATTTTTTTACTAACTGTACTACTATTAATGTACGTATTTAAAATAAAAAATTGTTTCAATTAACCATAAATATCATTTTTTTCTATAAGTATCTACTTTCACCTCCGCCTCCGCTTCCGTTAACCTCCGCATCCGCGGAGGTGAGACTCGTCGCCTCCGCATCCGTCTCCGCCTCCGCTAACAGGCCTCCGTTACAACCCTAGTTTATTTACCTCTATTCTTTATGGAGCTAGGCGATGGTATAGATGGAGATGAATTTTTTTAATAGATAAGAAATGATTACAGTTTCTAAATTAAGAATGAAACCAATTGCTACTCATTGTGTGTAACGCAATTACCCTACTATTCATACATCGGAATTGAAGATTTTTATAGGGAGGCTGGTATGCCTATTGTAATATCTGTCGTTTGATTACTTTAAACTTTCGAAATGATCATTTCAAACTGTAAGATTCAAGGTCAAGGCTATCAAAGGAAAAGGAGGAGGTAAAGCGTGTGAGGGAGCGGGAATCTCAGCGCCATCACGCCTCTAGCTACCGTCGGGAGACAGCATCGAACCATAGAATAAAGAGAGGGAAGTACGTTATCTTCATACAAACGGACCGCGCGCGGCTTGTATGTGTGCGCCATAGTATCTATGCGTCGCCGCACGCACACCTAAACACAATATTAGAGTGCCTATGACTGCGCTAGTCGCGGCTAGCACGGAACGAGGTTCGCGCGTCACGGCTTTTCGGCACATTAGCTTTTAAAAAATGATCACATAAACTGCAAAGTTGGTATGTCTATTTATGAACAAATAAAAGACTTATATTTTTCAAATTATATTTCTAAAAGTTATTTACAAGGATACGGATATATTACACATTAAAGTTTAATAACAACGCGTTTCGTAATAGTCGAAACCGAAGAAAGTAGGTATTTTTCTGTAGCTAATTTGTAATTTTGTATTAAATGTGTGATTCAATAGATGTTATGTTTGTATTATTTATATTTGTATTAATTAAAAATAAAAATAAATATGGTTCTTTATGTGTACAAAACTAAAAATAAAAATTACAAAAAAAAACTGACTAGTATATGTAAACTAAATACTAAGCAAATAATTTAAACATAAGCTCTTAGTCTATAAATATTTGTTAGCGGTTTGGGCGACAACCGTAACCGACGAAGCGCGGACAGTCGTCAACCCTAAGACAGTAGGCAATTAAATCGCGGATTGGGTCGCAGATAACCTACTTCCCCTCTTTATTCTATGATCGAACTCCCGTCCTTCGTAGGCGCGGGCTTGCAGTCAGCTCGACTGCGCGTTGTTTCACGCGCGCCTCAAAGAGATGTCACACACCGTGACGGGGTCCACGAAGATAGATGCCTGGGTCAGGATTGCGGGTTGGCTGAAAGAGAAACCGTGATCTGGCGCACAGGCAAGTGAAGGAACACAGATGGGTTTTAGTCAGTATAAGTTTTACACTCCCTTTCGCTCCACCCAGAGCGGAACAGCCCCCTAATCGGCGAACACATTTTTGTCAAATGATTGCGACTAGTTGGCATCAGTTGGAATCATTAGGACCGCTCTTTGGTCCGTTCGGTCCAAACGATCCCAACTAGTCGCAATCATTTGGCAAAAATGTGTTCGCCGATTAGCAGGCTGGTCATTTGATGATTTCCCATCCACACCAAAAAAGGGGTCATATGTTTAGCTTTGGATAACTGGGAAACCGCCTATTATATTTGTGATTTACATCGATCTCAGCTATCTCTCAAGATTTCAATCAAAGCGTCAATAAAAAAAAATGGAACAGGTCTCATACCAGGCTCCATGTAAAAATCTTCAAACCTACACCATTAGGTACATTGTTATGCATTCTAATACAAATGTTGTATAGTATTATACCCTTGGGTTCCTGCAGTTTTGCTTCTTCTTTTCTAAAACATTCCATCTGCTGTCCACACTTGGCATTTCCTATGGCATCCAATACCTCCTCTTCTTCCTGCTGCGTCCCTCTGTTGTTCTGATCATTTACCGTTTGACATGCACATGTTTTATTTGTGTATGATTCTTTACTAATCATCCGTTTCGCATATGATTTTTTCATCCCTTTCTTTGCCTGTTTTTCTCTCTCTCTTCTTTCGCGTCTGTTTGGACAGGTCTTTTCGTTGCAGGTAGGTCCAAATAGAGAGGAACAGAAGTTCTTCAACATAACACAAGGATTCCTGGTGCTATAAATATATTAAGTATATTATTTAAAATAACTATAGGCCACTAAGCTTTCTAAGTATATCTATGACACCAATGATTGATTATAAGGTGAAGGAAAACATCTTGAGGAAACCTGGACTTTTAAGTCTGAAATCGCCAACCCCCGTTGAGCAAGCGTGGTGATTACGCTCAATCCTTCTCTGTATGGGAAGAGACATGTGCTCAGTAGCGGGACGATAAAAAGGTGGATGATGATGATGAATGATAAGCTACTAGCTAGCCGCCACTGCATTGACTTGACCAAAACATCAAAAATCTTTATACAACTTCAGGAACCGCGTGTAGTGTAGACACAGGTCTCCCTACAGAGTAGATATAAATCATCACCATCATCATCATCTCAGCGTTAATCCCAGTCGCATCCGTAGCTTTTTCAGCTTTGGAGTTTGGGGTCCGCGTTACCAGTCTAACTGCTGATTTTGGCTAAACTTCGATATTTTCCGTGAAGCGACTGCCGTCTGACCTCCACAACCCCAAGGCGATATCTAAGCATTGCAGTTAAACCACTTGTTAGACTTTTGAGGGCTCCAACAACCCGTAACGACTGCTATTAGATGTTCGTATGGCAACCGGGACCAACAATGCAAATATTTGTATTCATATTCATGCATACAAATATTTGCATTGCGCGGGGATCGGAACCGCGCCTCCTTGCGCAGCGGCCGCGTTCGCTACCACTACACTACGGAGGTTGTCGTTTCCAGCTATGATTAGGGTCGGCGTCTAGTCTAACCGGATGCATTTGAATACCAGTATTTTACATGGAGCGACTGCCTATCTGACTTTCATAACTCAGTTCCTGGGTAATACAACACCTCTTGGTATAGAAGATATAGATAAGTATACATATATCAAAAAATGATATCTTTACCCTGGTAAATTCGAGAGAGATCTGAAAAGAGAAATAAAGTTGGTTCAGATGAAATTGGCAAAATGGACAAATATAAAACAACTTTTTTGTTTATATTTCACTCACTTTTTGATATGATCCCACTTCCTCTGTAGATCTTCATATACGTCACACTTGCAGCGCCTAGTGATTTTACGATTCTTTTCTGAACTGCAGCAAACAACTGAGCAAGTGCAGAAAATAGTTTTAGGTAGCCATGATCCCCACCATCATCATTTCATCCGAAAGACGTCCACTGCTGGACATAGGCCTCCCCCAAGGTTCTCCACGACGACCGGTCCTGCGCCTCCCGCATCCAGCGGTTTCCCGCGACCTTCACTAGGTCGTCGGCCTACCCACGCTACGTCTTCCGGTGCGTGGTCGCCACTCGAGAACCCGTTGGCCGTATCGGGCATCGGTCCTACGGGCAATTAGTAGTGTTGCAATTCTTCGGGCTAAGTCGGTTACTCTCGTTCTTCTGCGGATCTCCTCATTCCTGATTCGATCGCGTAGTGAAACCCCAAGCATAGCCCTCTCCATTGCCCTTTGAGTGAATTTCAGCCTTCTTATAAGGCCCATTGTTAGCGACCACGCAGCTAGTGATGATCAAAAATTTACAAATACTCACGGACTTCTTTTCCTAGGATAGATGTGAAATTGGAGCTTTCCGTGAAGAGTTGCGACTGTATCTCCTCAGAAGGAACCTTAAAACACAATGACGTTTGGTAATATTATGTTTGACAAGCTAATATTATTGTATTTGATAAACGGGGATCGCATGTTCAGTATGTAATCTGCAACCTAATGCATACAATGCTTTCACCCATTACATCTCAAAGATTTAATAGAAATCCATTCCTTAACATTATATATCTGAAAAATTTCCAACAATTTAAATAAACCAAATGAATGTTGTTTAACTGACAAAATATACATAAATATATCATATGTGTACATTTTCAAGTACGTTACAAAATTACCCCTAGTGAACCAGTTACAAGCTTACAGTTATGAGACCACCATTCCATTGCTGGCACAGGGCTCTCCTGTTTTTTAGGGTTCCGTAGCCAAATGGCAAAAAACGGAACCCTTATAGATTCGTCATGTCTGTCTGTCCGTCTGTCCGTCCGTATGTCACAACCATTTTTTTTCCGAAACTGTAAGAGCTATACTGTTGAAATTTGGTAGGTAGATGTAATCTGTGAACCGCATTAAGATTTTGAATTTTTGATGCAAAATTAAAATAATAATAATAATAAATATTGGGCGCTCCACATACTTAGAACTGAAACTCAAATTTTTTTTTTTCGTTTAACCTATACGTGTGGTGTATGTATAGGTCTTCAAAAATGATATCGAGGTTGCTTAAATATTGTTTTTCTAAACCGAATAGTTTGCGTGTCAGACGCTTCTAAAGTGGAAAAAAGTTGCTACCCCCCCTAACTTCTAAAATAAGAAAATGAAAAATCCAAAAAAAACATATGATGTACATTACTATAAAAACTACCAACGAAAATTATTTTGGACGAGATCTAGTAAGTAGTTTTCTTTTTAATACCTCGTAAATCGTAAACCGCTTATAACCGCGTAATCTTTCATACAAATAACTTAAATCCTTTAATTTTATAAATCAATGGTACGGAACCCTTTGTGCGTGAGTCCGACACGCACTTGGCCGGCTTTTTTTATTTTTTTTTTATCTAAAAGAAATCTCTTGTAGTCAAATCCTGCAGTTAAATGTAGGTACACATATGGCCGGAAAGTTAAAATCAGACATGTCTGGAAAAATCAGATTACTAGTAAAACTTAATCTTTGTACCACGCTAAATTTTGTAGCTAAATTTTTGTGTATTATTGTATTCTAATTTTAAAACTACATATTTGATAGATTTGTGCAGAAAGTTATATATTTGTCTTTTGTAAACGACATCAGTTTTCTCTTTTTTCAAAGTCATGTAGCCACTGCAGAAAGTAGAGTTCTCTTCGTCAAAACCTCTTTGATAAAACTCACGACCAATACTAAATATTAACTATAGTCTTACCTGCATTATATCGCCGTATTTAGTATTTTTAAATAACGTTTCAGTGTCTAATATGCTGAAAACAAAAATTATCGATTATATTTCCTTTTTTTTTAAATACGCAATACACTAGGCATTTCCCCTATATAGTGGGTGCGTTAATAAACATTTCAACTCTCATACACAAGTAGGGTTGCCATTTTTTTTTTACAAGGAATAAAGTATATTCAAGTCTGTGAAGAATATTAAACAGTATTTTAGAAAAATGAACAGTATTTTATTCATTTAATTTTTTACATACATATTTTTTGGAACTCCTCGCACAACTTACTAAATTTAAATCGTTTTTGAATATTTCGTATAAGTATATGACATAATGTGTTTGCATGCTGAAAACAGTATTTTTTATACTTTATTTTTGTTCAACAGTAAAAAGTATAATTTAGTGAAAAACAGTATAATACTGCTCAAAACAGTATCGTTGGCAAGCCTATACACAAGACCAGACCCGGAACAACTAACTGAAGATCTACTTATTTAATTACTTGCAATGAGTATGAAGCCTGGATTTGTGGCCCGTTTAGTGGGCAATAGGCTCCCTCCATCACATGGGACTTACACTTGACTATCGAAATGTACTAGAGGTATAGCTACCACCTACGTGCCCCTTTCACCGGCTTCATAGGGTGCATTACTCGGTTAGACTTGGAATAAAGCCTTTTATAACAAGCTATCCTCTTCTCTGCTGGATTTACTTTTTTGATATAAGTTGGTGTATTACGTTGCTAACACAGCAAATATATTAAAGTTCTGTGTCTCCTAATGTTAATAGGGTTAGGGGTATGTCCTGGGTAAAAAAAATGATTCTATTTAGTCCGTCATTCAGATTACAGAAAAATATTGGATACGTATATTTTGTTTTAACAAATCAATAAAAATTGAAAAATATAAAACGCTTCAAAGATTAGCAGTGGGGGCTGGTGGCGTCACTTCTCGCTAAAAAGTGAAGTAGGGAGTGCGTCACACGAGTTTTCAACGCACTGTATCATCTTCATTTTTTGTTTATGCGAAATCTAACTGACGGACTAATTATTTTTTTTTTTAGTCAACTACCCTATTATTTCGCATACAACACCTACTATTGTATAGAAGCAAGTTTTCCTAACTGAACAGACAGCTGGCTGTGCTGCTGGGGAGTTTGCTACGTCTCGAATTCTCCCTGGTGATGCAGTTGGAAGTGGTTGAAGCGTGGTCATTTTGGGTCTGTGCTGTAGGTAATTTTGATGTTTGAAAAGTGCCAATTGTCAACCTAATTTAAAAAAATAACTTTTGATTTTGTTTTTCATTTTACCCTTTGGAAAATACACCGCTTTTTTGTATATGGGAAATCATCAAATAACCTCTCCGCTCTAGGCGGAGCGGAACGGCGTCTCAGACTTTTACTGGCTAAAAGTCACCCGAGCTGGGATATCTCTTTGGAACAACCCGCAACTCTGGCAGAGAAATACGGGGTGTATTTCCCTTAATGTTAGGTTATGTGAAATAAATAAGACTTACTTAGAGCGTCCCTTCAGTTCCGGACTGGATGACCGATAGATACTCGCGCGTTTCGAAATACAAAACGAACTGTCTGTAAAACAAACGTGGCTATCATGATAAAACAACTGGTGGATAAAAAACATTCATTCAGACACATCATAACTGTGCAAGACATTGTTGTCTCTCATAAACGGTAGGATTTAGAAATTCATTTCTAATTCATTGCTTCATGATTGGACAGGCTGCTGCTGCTGGATATTATCAGTAACGCAATGAATGTTGTCAAAATAAAAGGAATCGCAATTACTACGCAGGAGCCAGGGGTACGTAATAAGGGGCATGGAATGGATCCCATGCAGATCAGCCAATCGATTCTGTAAAAGTTTCACCGTTAAAGGTAAAGTGATCTGTCAATAATGTCAATCCTTTAGCATTCGTTGTAATGACAACTCACTCCACGCTCAGTCCACCTAAGTTTTTACAGTATTGAGCGGCGGTTACAGAACTGCACTGTAGGTTGGTAAGTAATATGTACTTTCCCCTTTTAAAGATGGGAGGATCTTCTGATCAGACGAGTGCTATTTATCATATATGTAAATTTTATCCGCAGATTTCGCGATAAACTTTACCCTAGCGAAGGATTAATAATATTGTAACCAGGGGTACTAAAATGCCGGTTAAGGGATATGTTTATTGACAACGATGGAACAATGACAAGTAGAACGTAGTTGATGTCCGAAGTCTTCCCTTATGTCCACGAAGTCCATGTCGTACATACACAACAACACTACAGAAGTCACTTTATGTATTCCTTGCAGTTCTCGTTGCAGTTGTCGCAGGTTGTCCTCAATTATCGCTTCTTACTTATAGTTTGTTTCGCTTCGATAGTCAAATTCAGACTGACTGACGCGTTTTGTTTTTGTTGATCTTGAGAGGTCGTAACTACTTAATTGGACTAGCTGTGGCTGCCTTAAATGAATTTAAAGCCTCCAGTCAGGGGCATTTAAAAACTAAGCGACAACACGCTAACGAGAACGCGTCGCTGAAGAGAACAGCAAGTTCCCGCTTTATATATGCAAGCATAATGAGTGATTTCTAAAATAATCGGCTTACAACAAATGAATACGGAAACAGTTTCTAGAAATTTCGATGTCGACATTTCGTTGTCAATATTGATGAAACCTATAGCGTTCGATAGGTTCCCTATATAGGTTGTATAGGTTGGGTCTAGCTTTGCATTTTTAGATCGTACCTCTACCATGCCTAGGTCTCAAGATCTAGGGGTTAAAAGTTACGTATGTTACATGTAAGGTATACGTATGGTACATGTTAGTATGTTAAAGTTTTGTTCCGCATTCATCATCATCATCTCAGCGTTAATCCCAGTCGCATCCGTAGCTATTCAGCTTTGGAGTTTGGGGTCCGCTTTACCAGTCTAACTGCTGATTTTGGCTAAACTTCGATATTTTCCGTGAAGCGACTGCCGTCTGACCTCCACAACCCGAAGGCGATATCTAAGCATTGCAGTTAGACCAATTGTTAGACTTTTGAGGGCTCCAACAACCCGTAACGACTGCCACTAGATGTTCGTATGGCAACCAGGACCAACGGCTTAACGTGCTTTCCGAGGCACGACCAGACCAGTGCAAATATTCATATTCATGCATACAAATATTTGCACTGTGCGAGGATCGAACCCGCGCCTCCTTGCGCAACGGCCGCGTTCGCTACCGCTACGCCACGGAGGCTGTCATGGCAAGGGCATGTTCCGCATTATTGAATCTTATGCCATTGACATAAGGTGTATTCGTAATAATATGAAGATAAGATAAGATAAGATATTTTATTTGCTTAAAACATGGTATACAAGGTGTTCTAAAAAAAAAAATATTTGATCGAACATGTTTTGCTTAGTACTTAAAGCATGCAAAGTTATTTATATAGCCATAATTTAATTTTAAGTAATTTACAATTTAATGTTTTAAACATATTAGGTAGTTTGTTATACAAACGCACACACATAGCCAGGGCGTTTTTATTATATTTCGCTGATCTAGGCAGCTCATCCAGCACAAGTCTGTATTGGTCACGCCGACTTCGTGAGCTTATTTCCTGAGCTTTTTTAAATAATTCTTTTTGTTTTTGAACAAACATGCATACTTCGTAAATATCCCAATAGGTCCTTGAATATAGGTTGACATGATTCGTCAGAGCGAATTTCATATAGAGCTCGTAAACATTTTTTTTGGGCCACAAATGCTCTATTGCAGTCCGTACTATTTCCCCACATAATCAATCCGTATCGTAGTATGGACTCAACGTATGCGCGGTATAACATCACAGCCGTTTTTATATTGGTAATTTTTTTTATTTGTCTCAAAGCATAGACAAATTTATTTATCTTACAGCAAACAGCATCAACCTGAGCTTTCCAATCCAAATGTTCGTCAACAACTACTCCTAAAAACTTAGTTTGTTTAATTTTTGTAATTTACGGTATGTCCAGATTAAAATTAAATATATTATTATAAGATTGATTAAATTGTATATATATATTGATTTATTAAGATTGATACATAAATTATTATCATTTAACCAGTTAATTAAATTGTCTATTGTGTTATTAATGTCCGCTTCATGATCCAAAATTTATTTATATTTTTTATCGGTTGTAACGATTATAGAAATGTCATCGGCAAAAAGGAAGCATTTATGATTGGTTACATTAACTATGTCATTTATATAGAGCAGGAATAAGATAGGACCAATTACACTACCCTGGGGAACACCGCATTTTAAGTGTATATATTCCGATGAATATTGTATCATGTCCCTGCTTTCGTCGTGAAGTCAAAAATGTAGTTGGATATTTTAAATGCTTCATGAAAAATTTGTAGTCTAAAGCTATTCTCACCTTGATTGAAACTACTGTCTCCTCGCACAGCACTCATGCTGCTCATCATCCTGTCCATCGAGCTGAAAGATGGAGACTCCGGTACGGTCTCGATTTTATTACGACATCTATCCATTGTTCTCCTGGCGAAGATTTTTTCTGAAAATGTAATAGTTTTATCAAGGAAAGATTAGATAATTCAAGAAAATTGATTTTTTTGTACGTACTCATTTCAAAAATGGAGTATCTCAATTTGGTTGCTTTTTTGGAGTAACTTCTGCAAAATGATTTCCTAATAATTTTGTAGAAGTCGAGTCCTGCAGCCGAAAAGTAGTTGCACGGGTCGGTCGATTAGAGTTAGCAGATAGATTCAGCTAGACTGGAATCCTACCCGAATATAGTTCAAAGTTCTTTGAAAAGTTTGGAAGGACATCCATGCTCCTGGATGTTTTTTTCATTTTAGAAGGTAGTTTCCGTCCGGCTGTCAAGAGAAAGCATCCCTGTCATCCGTCAGTGCGATAATTCTACTATTCATTCATTATCAACCTTTTTATCGTCCCACTGCTGGGTACAGATCTCCTCTAATACAGAGAAGGATTGAGCGTAATCACCACGCTTGCTCAATGCGGGTTGGCCATTTCAGACTTAAACGTCCAGGTTTCCTCAAGATGTTTTCCTTCACCTTCAGTCATTGGTATCCAAGATATACTTAATACATTAATAACTTTAGAAAAGTTACATTGGTACTTGCCTGACCTGGAATCGAACCCGCGCACTGATACTTGAGAGACTGGTGTTTTAACCACCAGGCCACACACCACGACTTCATTCAATTCTACTATTAATTTATTAAAATACTATGCAATACTTTTTATGTGGAAAGTTCTTTCGTTTCGTTGTGATATGAAAGTTGATGAAACGAAAAAGCGAGAGTAGAAAGAGAGAAAGAGAATTTTTGAAGGGTTAACTTCTACCGCGCGTGAATTACACAAATGCTTTTTTTACTTTTTTGTTATCTTATTATGTGCCCTACTGCCGGGTCTCCTTTTTTCTTCCAAACCTATCTGCCTTGTGAGACCTCTGGCCATGTTGCCTTTTCAAATGACAGATCGTTACATCATCTTTTCGCCTTAGTCTACCACGACGGCCATGTTCTCCTTAAGGTGTCCAGTGAGTGACGATCTTTGTCGAGATGGGTATTAGTGACACGTGTCCAGCTCACTGCCACTTTAGCTTGGCTGTTTTTATCTAACGGCAAATCATGCTTGTCTTTGTCGAGATGGGTATTAGTGACACGTGTCCAGCTCACTGCCACTTTAGCTTGGCTGTTTTTATCTAACGGCAAATCATGCTTGACTTATGGAGTGCGAAAGAAGTATTTCTTTATTTTTATTCTTTGCCCCACACTAGGAATTGCTCCGTGGGTGCGTTTACAAACATATAAAATCAGATACACCAACAGCCAGACCTTAAATAATTATATTAAATTCATAAAATTCGTATTCGTTTGTATGACACTGATAGATGTCAAGAGTGCATTCTCTTGGTGACCACACTGTAGTTTTTCCTATGTTCTTATTTGTTCCAGTTTGACGTTATTTCAAGTTGACAAAATATCAACTTAATTTTAATAGCAACTAAGTTGATTTCAGAGTGACCAGTATTATTGTAAAAGTTATGCTGCATGCAATTGTAGCGTACACAGAACTTTCTTCTTCTTCTTCAGCTTATAGAGGTCCACTGCTGGACAAAGGGCTATATATATAGGGAATACTTTCCACGATGACGGGTCTTGTGCTGCCCACATCCATCGGCTTCCCACGACCTTTACCAGGTCATCAGTCCACCTTGTTGGGGGCCTCCCTACGCTGCGTCTTCGGTACGTAGCCGCTACTCCAGAATCTTACTGGCCCATCCGGCTATCGATTCTACGACCATAGTGGGGCACATTCAACCACTGCCACTTAACTTTAGGGACTCGAAGAGCTATGTCGGTAACTTTGGTTCTTCTGCGGATCTCCTGATTTCCGATTGAGTTGGAATTAACATTATTTTCCCATAAACACTTATTTACACTTTGGCGAATAGTTATATTGCAAATTCAGAATATATACTTACGTTTGGATAAAGTCATAAACAGACCAGTTGCCGACTGTTTGTTTGAAGAAATTTTTTTTTTGGCTTGTCTGTAGTTAAATTCCTTTTCTGTAGTTCCGCGCCATTGGAACGGCAAATGCAAACTCTTCAGCTTCACCATCTGAAAAAGATATTTTCAATATAAATTTACGAGATTTGTTGTCATCAATTGAAGTTTATTCGTTGTTAAATAAACAAAATTGAATATGAGGGCGCTGTTCCACTATATCGTGACGAAAAATTTATCATTAGGGAAGTGGCATCTCTAGCTGTTCCCATTATATCGACTGTTTATCATCACTATGTTGTCGAAATATTTCTGGGTGTCGTACTTAGCTATTCCAATTGGATCGTGTTGACTTTTTACTATTCAGCCGCCTTGTCATTTTCACATCAGTCGCGTCTACGTTCTCTGGGTGGCCACGATAGATAGTTGCAATATTGATACATGATTTGCCGTCACCATAAGTCGTGACGTTCCCATTGAATTGACTATGTATGCAAATAAAGTCGCGGGCGACAGTTAATCGTATTGTAACCACGACGCTTTCAAAGAAGCGACAGTCAAGACTTCACTGCATAGTGGAAATGGTGCCTTGATGGATTTCCAGTCATATGTCATGAGGATGACGAAGGAACTAGCTAGTCATTATTTTTTAAATCCGTAGTAACTAATACGACTTTGCGCATCCAGTGGATTCTGCGGATTCTGCTGCCTTCGCCGTCTCTGTGGACGTTCGGTTAGAACCAGAACGGATTCCCGATGACGCTGTAAGATTCTGTAGCCTTGACTGCGTACCAAGAGACGTAGTTTTGGACTGTGTCCCACAAAATGCACTAATAAACCTGTAGTTAATTAGTAAAGGCAGAGAGGAGGTGTACGAGGGCACACAAAGATTAGAGCAAGAAAGTTTCCGTTACCTACTATGCTACTACACCTACTATGGTACCTACAGTATTCGCAGAATCTACTGTATTTAGCTATGATTTACTTACATCTACTATTTTATTATTGGTAGGCGTTATAAACTTATTCATAAAAGAATCGTCTAGTTTGTCAATACTTGTATCCTTTCTATAATCTCTTTTAGTCCATTCCAGTTCAGCTAAAAATGCAGATATTCTAAGGTTTCTCGTATGCATAATATCTTTTTTGTCAAAACATTTTTCGATGTCGGTTTTATTCATATCATTGCTAAATTTTCGTTTTTTCCTGCGTTTATGATTTTTCTTCTCTTTGGGAAACGAAATGTCTGATCTGTTAGAATTGCCCGGAATTACACTACATTTGAAATTTTTCCAGTGGTTAGAAAAGAATTGATGAAACACAGCAATTCTGTGGCGCGAATTCTTTGGTTTAATCTTAGTAGCATCTTTCTGTTTCTTCAGTTTCTTTGATTTATTGTCTTTTGAACACTTCTTGTTATTTTTATTTTCTCCAGTTTTAGCGTTATTTGAAGGCTTAGTAATTTTATTATTGATCTCAATGGAAGTATTATTTAGAGCATTATTGTTGTTTTGATTTGATAAATTTGTAATTTCATTACTTTTGAGGAAATTTGTGATTGCTTTCATAGTACCTTTGGATTCTTCATATCTTTTCCTTTTGCCTTTACTCCTTCTTATAATATTTAAATTCCTTTGACGTATTGTCAAATGGTGTGCCTGAAAACTTTTTGTGGATAACAATGCTCCTTTACTACTTTCGCCGAGAGATTGTCCTTTTTTCCGGTGTATTAGTAGTTTTTTAAATACTTTTAGATCAACATTGGTTTTCTTTCTTTTAGGATGCGATTGTTTGAATTTTCGCCTGGTAAAACTGTTAATAAAAATATTTAATAAAACGCCACGATTTTTACCAGTATTGACTTCAACAGGCTTCCTTCTATTGATAACTATATCGAATTCTTCATATTTTGCAGTGTCATGACAATTTGAATTATAATTACTGTTTTCTTTTTGATCATTGCGTATATTATCACGAGTAAGTTCTGCGATCCAATCTACAGTGTTTTTCTTAACACAGCTACGATTTTTCTCATTTCCTTTCAGGTTTCGAAATCGTGTTTGAAACAAACTAGTAAAAAAGGCTGTTTTTGTAGAAGTACCGGTATGGAGTAAAGCAATTGCGTCTAGTGGTCCCCTAGGACCGGTGGCTTCTGTAAAAAAGCTCCATCTTCGACTTTCATCTTTACTTCTTCCATGAGCGTTTGCAGTGGCTGTATGTAGTGTTATCTGAAAATGATAAATTTATATCACGTCGTTTTTTTTTTAATTATAAAATTAGTACAGCACCTCTATTACTTAACACTCTCATCATCATCTCCGCGTTTAGTCCGGTTGCATCCGCGGCTTTCGCGTTGGAGCCCGGGGTTAGTGATTGTGTAACACTCTATCAATCACAATCTCGAATCGTTTTGAAACATATCTAGAGTGAATATATCGATAATTGCATCACTGCTTACCATCAGGCGGGATCGCAGTCAAGCACTACTTTATAATGTTAAAATAAAAAAATAAAACTCACATGTTCATTCGTTCTCCCTCGACTTAATCCGGCGTCATTGTCCTCATCACTATCATCAGAAGACCCTCTAACAAGACATATTTTCATATCAGACACGAACATAACAAGAACTGCTTTACATTTCAAACATGGCGTACCCGGGGGGCAAGTGAGTGCGGCTGACCCCCTGCATATCTCACAGATCTGACTTGCCAAGAGCCTTGACATGCCCTCTCCCCAATAGGCCAGAAGCGGGTACGCCCATGATTTATCCATATTGATGATGACATATCCATACTCTATCTCGGTTCTATACTTTTAGTTTCTAGCTGTAATGTCTTTGGAGTTCCTCTACTAATTTATTTTGACCCTGTACCATTTACAATTTCCTGTACAATTTGATTAGCTTACTTCTCCAAACTGACATCACTTATGTCACCGTAGTACCCTTTTTTTTATTGGGATGGAAAAGCATCAAATGACTTTTCCCGCTCTGGGCAGAGCAGAAGGGAGTGTCAGACTTTTACTGACTAAACTTGTGTTTCTTCACTGGCCTGTGCGATGGCCAGGGCCACGGTTTCTTGTTTAACCAACCCGCAACCCTGGTCCAGGAGGGACCGGTCTTCGTGGACCCCGTCACGATGTGCTGACATCTCTTCTTTGAGGCGCCCGTGAAACACAACGCTCCGTCGACTCGGGCCTGGTCCTTACCGGGCGGCGAGCTGACCACTGCTCACCGCTCCAGGCCCGCGTCTACTGTGGCTGGGAGTTCGATGTAGTCCCCAGATCAGGGCATCTCGTGCGGCGGCTAGTGGCGTGAGCGCGCTAGGATGCCTCAGGCGCTCCAGTCCTTCCTTTGCCAGCCTCACTGCTTCGCAGCAGGAGGTGACGGCCTGCCATGCACTCTCGCTCTGGACTATGGCCTGGACCAGGGTCGGACACAAGAGACCGCCGCCGGTCGCCGCTACGAGGACACTGCGGTACTCTACCCAAGCCGGGCAGATCTCCACCTTATGCTCCATCGTTTCCTCAGGGCGATTTATACAATGGTGACACCCTGGTGTTTTCTTCCGCCTTATACGGAACAGGAGCCTTCCGAAACGGCGCGCGAACGGGCGCGAAGCGGAAGGTGAGGGTGCCGTAGCGCCTCTCTAGCCACTACTCAAAGAAGGGACTTACCGCCGCTATTGTGGCGTGCCCAGCACTGGGTTGCAGCAATCGCTCTCTCCATATCGCCATGAGATCCCGCCGGAGCTCTGTCCGCCGTACCGCGTTTTCTCGCGGCAGCGGAGTTATGCCCCGGCGTTTTGCCTCCTCTCGCCACACCCACATGTGGGCGAGAGCTTTGATCTCCAGATCCATATTATACCCTTAAATGATATTAGCTAGCGAAACTCCGCATCCATTATGGATGCAAAAAATATATAATATAATTCTATACTTTTAGTTTCTAGCTGTAATGTGTTTGGAGTTCCTCTACTAATTTATTTTGACCCTGTACCATTTACAATTTCCTGTACAATTTGATTAGCTTACTTCTCCAAACTGACATCACTTAGGTCACCGTAGTCAGCTGGTGACAAGCATATGGTGCATAGCTCTCCGATGTCTGTAAAACAGCTCTCACAGAATATGCCTGGACAGTGAAGGGTTTGACATCTAGAAAGAAGATTTCCTATTATAAATAAGACGAGATATAAGGTTTTCTGTAAAATATCATTCTTAGCGATAAGACCGCCCATTATATCACCTTTTATAAAATCTTTATTTCTATGTTCTGTACTTTATATGGTGTACATAATAAAAGAATATTCTCTCTACAACGTGACAAAGTGTAATATAAAGGGTATATACATACCAAGGGCATGGCATCTTTTCATGATATCAAACATAAACGATATCGGAAGGGTTTCGACTCACAATAAAATACTCAAAAAACTGATACCTAATTTTCGGTGTCGTGTTTTTTAAATCAAATCATAATAAACGTGGCACCACACTACATACATTAATAACTACTCGTTACACGTCACGTTACTTGCCAAAATCACAATAAATATCTTCAATAATTCTGTGCGCCTAGTCAGACGGTGTTTTAGAAGAGATAGAATTAAAGAACCCTTCCAATATCTTTCGATATCATGGAAAGATGCCATGCCCTTAGTATGTATATACCCTCTAAGTTCCACATAGTATATGGGTGGAACTACAGAGACGTTGATTTAAAGCATAGGCAATTTTATGTTATGTTTCTACATCGTCGTGTCAACTTAGATCTATCAACATGGAAAAATGAATATAAGTTTAAACGAATTATTGAAAATGTATAAAAATCTACACTAACTTCGTAAGCCGAGAGTCAGGATCCCTTGAAGAAGTAATTCCACACAACAGGCAGTGTTGTTGTGGTGGACCCAAACCAATTAAGGATCTCAAGCACTGAAAACTGAAACATATACCCTCTTATTACAAAACGAAACTTAACTTTAGTTTCAGACTTAAGACTGATTTACACGGTACAATTTAATTGCCTATCGCATACAATAAAATTGATGCAACAGATGACTTGCATCGTCTAAATGGTGTTTAGACAATGTAACTTTTATTGTTGCTTCAACTTAATTGATGCCATAGGCAATTAAATTGCACCGTGTAAATCAGTCTTTAGCCTTTGCGTCAGTATTTGTATTTCGAACTTTGAAAATTCTTAATACAAAAGTGACAACTTAATACCGTACTGTCATTTTTACGTGCTTTTTATTAGCTTCACTTGTATGCTTGTTTGCTTGCTTGCTTGTTTGTTTGTTTGTCCGTCTCTAACTCTTTGGACTACGAGTGAACGGCCCGTCACTGTAAAATGTCCCACCGTTTTCAATACGTTCGTTGGCCGAGCGGTATTAATTTGTGCAGGCAAAGTATTTAGTTTAGATTTAGTTACTTGGGTAACGCATCATTACGAATTTTAGCACTTGCTATTCTGTCTGTTGGAGATCAAGAAAAGTTTGGTAAAAACAAATGAGCATCACTTAAGCGTTCGTGTCATATTATTTAAAAAAAGAATATCGAACTAGAAAGTTGAAAATAAATATAGTTTAAAAAACTAAAAAAAACATGATTTTAAAGAATATCAAACTAAAAAGTTTAAAATAATTTTAAAGTTTAATTTATGACAATAGTATATAAACCATCTATACATATAATAAAATCGTAGAGGTCGAATGTCTGTACAAATGAAAAAAATGCTTAAAACGAAGTCAGGGTGATGTAAATAAAAGGAAAATAAAAAAAAAAAATTTTTTAGAATTTCTTATTTCTCTGTCTGTTTGTCTGTTTGTCTGTTTGCACGGGCTAATCTTCGAAACGGCTGAACGGATTTGAATGAAATTTTGCATGGTAATACCTAATATCCCTGGTCAACATCTTAGATAATTTTTATTTCGGAATATTAAAGGGTTCCCGTGGGATGGTTAA
This sequence comes from Sesamia nonagrioides, assembly GCA_017933935.1. Taxonomy (NCBI): domain Eukaryota; kingdom Metazoa; phylum Arthropoda; class Insecta; order Lepidoptera; family Noctuidae; genus Sesamia; species Sesamia nonagrioides. Next base: position 163,286 of record JADWQK010000518.1, on the reverse strand, counting down.
AAAACCATTGTTGAAAATCACAAAATCACGGAAGAGTCCATGGCGTCATCTAGCGTCGAGTAAAAAAAGTTTAACATGCAGCGCTGTCTAGCGTCGAAAGGCATTGTTTTTGTAACTACGCTACCTATCTGTTTATATTTGAAAGTCATTCTGTGATAATTCCGAATATTTCGTAAATAACCACAAAGTGCATTTTCAAAAGAATATATATTTCTATCGGCGAATACTTTCACGGTTTGTTTCTTCACAATACCTAGAAAAAGGTCAAATCTTTCTCAGTACTCGAGAGAAGCTAAAAGATCTAGGTTGTTTAGATCCCAAGAAAGTAACGATGATCATGAGGCAAGACTTACTGCGACTCGACACCGCCAGGCTACTGCTCGCGCTATGGAAAATCCTTCTCAGCGTGAAGCCCGACTAACAGCTGATCGGCAACGCCATTCTTTATCTAGAGTCTCAGAGACGTTTATTCAAAGAGAGTCCCGCTTAAGCTCACAACGCACACGCACGTCTGCTTTTCGGTCGCAGGAGACCAGTATAGAAAGAGAGCAACGACTAACAGCCGATCGTGAACGTCATGCGTTGTCGCGAGTCTCAGAAACGAGTCAAGAACGAGAGGTACGTCTAACAGCTGATCGCGAGCGCCATATATTATCTTATGCCTCACAAACTTTTACCCAACGTGAGGAACGCTTAAGTAACGCTCGATATCGTCAAAATATTATTAGTGCTTTAGAAAGGGATGATCAACACCAGCAACGATTAGAATTGGCCAGGGAAAACTATGAGCTTATGCGCCAGGATCGTGAGGATTCGTTACTAAGAGAAAGAGAGAGAATACATGAAATAAGACAGCATGAATCAGAAGAACAACGTCAAGCACGCTTGGAGTCCGATCGACTTCGACACTTACTCAACAGAAGGTCGGTTTCATCTGAAGAGTTTGACCTTGATTCTGACGAACAATACCCCTGGACAGAAAAAGAAAAAAGTGGGTTTACATACTCACCCAGAATTGATTATGCTTCATTTTCATTTGTGGGTGGAATGATTTTAAAATGTGATTTTTGTGAAGCTCTCAGATGGCAAAAAGAAACCAGCGGAATGTGTTGTGCGAGTGGAAAAGTACATATTTCATTGTTTCTAGAGCCGCCAGAACTTTTAAAAGCGCTGCTAAATGGAGATCATCCACAATAACACTTCTTGGAAAATATTCGTTCATATAATAATGCATTCCAGATGACATCGTTTGGTGCAAAGAAAATAACGGAAGGGCCATTTATGCCCACCTTTAAGGTTCAGGGGCAGGTTTACCACCTAATAGGTTCTTTACTGCCTGAAAACGAACCCAAGTTTCTTGCATGAAATCAACCCGTATGTGCATAGTTTTAAAGCTGCATTGGAGTCTGTTCCGCAAGGGCAAAACGATGATTTTAAATTTGTTATAAGCGCAGACACACGACCCATTCATGGACATCCAGGTAGATACAATGCCCCTGTCGCAAATGAAGTTGCAGCTGTTTTAGTGGACCAAGAATGCGAGCGGCGTGATATCGTGCTACGTACTCGAGACGACCACCTGCACCGTATTTGTGAAACCCATCGGTCTTACGATGCATTACAATACCCCTTGATTTATTGTCACGGGGAAGACGGATACAACTTTGGATTGCATCAAGTTAACCCTATAACGAGATTACCTAACTTAACAAAAAAAATTTCAGCACAACAATTCTACGCTTACCTGCTGCAAATACGACAAAACCGCTTTGCTCACTTGCAAAGATTTCGTGGGCTGTTAAGCCAATTCATTGTAGATATGTACGCTAAAATTGAGACAGAACGCTTAGTATATATACGCACTAACCAAAGACGCTTACGTGCTGAAGAGTATGTGCACCTAAGAGATGCTATGCAAAACGACAGTGGTACTGAAAATCTGGGGCGATTAGTAATTCTCCCATCCAGTTTTACAGGCGGGCCCCGTTACATGCACGAACGTACGCAGGACGCGTTCTGTTATGTCCGAAAATATGTCCGACCTGACCTTTTTATTACATTCACGACGAATCCAAAATGGACAGAAATAACAGAGGAACTCTTTGAAAATCAAGAGTCGTATGATCGTCATGACATAATAGCAAGGGTTTTCCATTTAAAGCTCAAGTTGATGATAAACCTGCTCACTAAACAAAATGTATTTGGATCAGCTCTGTGCTATATGTATAGCGTAGAATGGCAAAAGCGTGGTTTGCCTCACGCACATATTTTGCTATGGCTAGAGGAGAAAATTCGTCCTAACGATGTCGACAAATTGATAAATGCTGAATTTCCGGATCGTAACCAGGATCCTGTATTGTATGACATCATAAAAACACACATGGTGCACGGACCGTGCGGGGCAATGAATAGAAACTCTCCGTGCATGAAAGACGGTCGCTGTTCTAAGAGATATCCTAAAGCACTGACAGAGCACACGATAACGGGTGAAGACGGCTATCCATCTTACCGCCGACGGTCACCCGAGCATGGTGGGTTTACGGCTACAATAAGATCAAATGGACATGAAGTAGTTATCGATAATAGATGGGTCGTGCCCTATTCACCCGTACTCAGCAAAACGTTTCAAGGACATATCAATGTAGAAATGTGCAATAGCGTTAAATCTATTAAATATATATGCAAATATGTAAATAAAGGCAGTGACCAGGCCACGTTTGCTTTTAGACATATTGAAAATGACGAAATAACTAGATTTCAGGCAGGCAGATATATTAGCTCTTCCGAGGCGGTATGGCGCATTTTGAGTTTTCCAATTCATGAAAGATCGCCACCAGTGACACATCTAGATATTCATCTCGAGGGGGGACAAAGAATATATTTCAACCCTGATAATGTTGCAGAACGGTTAGAAACCCCAAGACAAACTACTTTGCTGGCATTCTTTCGGCTTTGTGAAATCGACGAATTCGCCAAAACTCTACTGTACGAGGAAGTTCCGTCGTATTACACCTATAATAAGCAACAAGGCGTTTTCAACCGAAGAAGGCGTGGCAGAGCTGTAGATGGTATTCCCGGTATATATAAAGAACACGCCATAGGTAGAGTGTACACGGTCCACCCAAATAATGCAGAGTGCTTCTATATGCGCCTGCTTTTGCATACAGTGCGGGGGCCTACTTCATTTGCCGACCTTCGAACGGTCAATGGTGTCCAATATCCTACCTATCGAGATGCTTGCCGAGCCCGAAATTTACTCGAAGATGACCAGCATTGGGATGACGCCCTAGCCGATGCATGCATCAGTGATTGTCCACACCGCTTGCGTCATTTATTTGCTGTATTACTGGTATTTTGTGGTGTTTCAAATGCTGAGCAATTGTGGCAAAAATATCAAGATAGACTAGGGGAAGACTTTTTTAGGAATATAAGGCAAAATATTGACGGTGACCTTAACCACAGATTACGAGATATTGCTATCAATCAATGCTTAGTAGCTGTACAAGATTTAGTTACATCTATGGGTGGTGATTCTCTCCCTCAGTATGGTTTGCCAGTGCCGACCATAGAAGGGGAACGTATTAATAGAGAATACGCTGCAGAAATAAATTATGATCCAGCTGAATTAGCTGAAACGTTACGAACCGGAGTCCACAGTCTTACTGAAGAACAGCGCACTATATTTGACCGAGTATGTCACAGTGCTGAGAATGCTACAGGAGAAATTATATTTCTAGATGCACCTGGTGGGACGGGAAAAACCTTTCTCACTAAAATAATATTGGCACAATTACGAGCACAAGCCAAAATAGCTCTTGCTGTAGCGTCGTCTGGAATAGCAGCCACTTTGCTACCCGGCGGTAAAACTGCTCATACAATGTTTAAAATCCCCATAGATTTGGACATAAGTGATCATCCTGTATGTGGTATCTCTAGAAGCAGTGATAAAGCGAAAGTTTTACGCGATTGCTGTTTAATTATCTGGGACGAGTGCACTATGGCACACCGAAAAGCTGTAGAAGCAGTTGATAGAACTCTCAGAGATATCCATCAAAATGACCAACCTATAGGTGGCGTAACGATGCTGTTTTGTGGGGATTTTAGACAAACGCTGCCAGTAGTACCACGAGGAACAAAAGCTGACGAGTTAAGAGCATGCTTAAAGAGCTCAAGTCTTTGGCGATACATCACAAGGATGCACTTGACGGTGAACATGAGAGCGCGAACAGGAGGTAACACAAACGCTCAGGAATTTTCTGATTTGTTGCTGAAAATTGGCTAAGGAACATATCCGGAAGAAGAAGGGGAAATTGTATTATCTGAAAATCTCTGCCACACTGTTAATTCAATTGAAGAACTTATCTCCTCCGTATATGGTGAAGCAAATCAAATAACAAGTCATGAGAACTTATGGCTTTGCGAAAGAGCAATTTTGGCTCCACGAAATGACCAAGCAGTAAGAATCAACTTGGATATACTCAACCATGTTGAAGGAGAAGTAGTAGAGTATACTTCTATCAATAGAGTAATGGAGCAAGATGACGCTACCAATTATCCCGTTGAATTTCTTAATTCTCTGAGCGCTCCCGGACTTTCAGCTCACAACATTACTTTAAAAATTGGCGTCCCAATTATTTTGTTAAGAAATCTAAGTCCCCCAAAATTATGCAACGGGACAAGACTGAAAGTTATTTCTCTGCAGCGTAACATTATAGAAGCGGAGATTTTGTCGGGATGTGGCGCCGGTCAAAGAGTCTTTATACCACGAATTCCACTGATTCCCAATAATTACCCTTTCAATTTCAAACGCGTACAGTTCCCAGTGAGCTTATGTTACGCTATGACCATAAACAAAGCCCAAGGCCAGACGCTGCGTGTTGCCGGCGTAGATCTCAGCGTCGGCTGTTTCTCACACGGCCAGCTCTATGTGGCTTTCTCCCGTGTGAGTCAACCAAACAAACTATTTGTTTACGTTCCAAACCAGACCACATCGAATATTGTTTATAAAGAGGCATTATAGTTATAAATAGTAGTACTAGCTAGATAATATTTTCTGTTATATTTTACTACCATAAAAAATAAAATATAATACAACTTAAGTACTCTAATTTTTATCCCGCTGTGATATTACTTGTAGTCCACGCGTGCGAAGCCGCGGGCAGCAGCTAGTACTATATATAGTATAAATTAGAAAAAAGCGTAACGTGCTCTGTGCCATCATTTTTGTTAAGCGCTTCACACTTGTTTCTCATATATACTAGTATTGTTTATATACAGCTATTATCATAAAATAAATTTTAAAATTATTTTTAACTTTTTAGTTTGGTATTCCTCAAATGCATGGTTTTTTTTAGTTTTTTAAACTATATTTATTGTAAGTATAAAGAACTGCATTTCTATAACAGATTGGTTCTTAATGGGGAAGAAAACTGACAAATCTCGCCACTATAGGCGCTGATATCGTTTGAGCCAAATAAACTGTCAAAACCCATTTTAATTTATTCGAGTTTACGTTGTTTACAAAAATGGAAAAAATATGCCGCGTTGTGTAGCAATTTGTTGCAATAATAATGGAAATCACTCTTTCCCTAAAGATACCTATGCATTTCAATTTAGAACAGAATATATAAATAGATTTCAATAAAGATTATGTTGATGTCTCTATAGCTTTCGGGAGGTGGTAAATCAATTTTTTCTCTTGAATTTCTTGTTCTTGATGAACCTCGAAGTTAAAATTCCGGTCATACGATTCAAGTCTGGATACCTAATAATTTTAGGTTATGGGGTTGAAACTTTCAAAATATTACATTAATATTTACTTAAATATAACTAAAGAAACTTTAAACTTAATACAAAATTAATGTAACCTAAAACACTAACAAGTCTGCATTCAGTTTAAAGTCTGGGCATTGTTATTTGCCTGGTAATTAGATCAGCTTTTCGTCATTTTACTGAAGCTCCTCTAGACTTTTAACTCCTTTTTTAACTTGAAACAGTTCATGTACAATACATTGCTCTGCTTTACCTAAAAAAAACTCGTCAAACACAAAAAAAAAACTCAACATAAAACGTGATACGACTGACAGTTAATTGTTATGAGTCAAACGCCATCAGCGACATCTGCAAATAGCTTTGCGTTATCTTCCCCATTCAAGAACCATTTCACCGCATATGTCGGCGGGCTGTGTCGGCGGGTCGGTGGCTTTGTGTGTAGTGCGCTTAAGATTATTATAACAAACACACACACAAACAAGTCACTATACCACTAGTACTTACGGTACATGATCAGTGATCCATTGACGAAATGTGAGGTTACTTTCTGATGAGTATTTGTACTCACGATGTAACTTCCGTCTAGCGAATTTCATAAAACTGCCTGAAAATCAGTCGAGTATTAATTCTTCTTCTGCCTATAGAAGTCCCCTGCTGGACAAAGGCCTACTCCAGGGCTTTCTACGATGACCGGTATTGTGCTGTCGGCATCCATCAGCTTCCCGCGAGCGCGACCTTCACCAGGTCATCGGTCCACCTTGTTGGGGGCTAAGCTGCGTCTACTGATACGTGGCTGCCGCTCCAGAACTTTACTACCCCATCGGCCATCGGTTCTACGAGCAATGTGCCCTGCCCACTGCCACTTAATTTTAGCGACTCGAAGAGCTATGTCGGTGACTATGGTTCTTCTGCGGATCTCCTCATTTCTGATTCGATCGCGCAGAGAAACTTAGGTAATCATTTTCTATTAATTATCATTTAATGTAGATGATATTTGATATAAGCAAAAGATACAGAGTTATTCTGTATTCAACTTAATTCCTGTTGAAATATAGTTGGTATTTGTTTAAAATGCAATATCGGCAATTTGAAACATAAATAAAATTTGAATGTATGTACCTCTGGTCCTCAATATATGGTTATATAACCATGTTGCTCTAGCCTTAGCTCGTTCAGGTCTGTAGTGTCCCATGATCAGATGACGTAGACGAAGACCATAGGGTTCGAAGAGAGCGAAAAACCATAGGAGGAAAATTAGGACACCAATCTGCGTATAACGTCGGAAATCAGGTGGAAAAGGATCTGGTAAGCAGGCTATGGGCGAAGGAGCTGGAAAAGACAGCGGTATGTCCAGAATCTGAACGATAGCACTGAAGAGTCTTGCCACAAAACCACTGCCAGCGACATGGGCTCCAGAACGAGGTAGTCCAGCTGAAAATGATAATATTTTTAACATTCTGTTCAAGGTGATTGCATAATACATCCTGTGGCAATGGGTTTCATTTTGACAGTTCAATAATATTCATTGCGTTATTTATGTTCTTGAGCAGATATATTTTTCGAACATATAGAGTACAAAACCGCTTGAGGGGAAAGAAAGTATGGGAAATTCGTTTTTATAAATAAACAGTGAAGCGGAATAATTTGAAAATAGTATTCCATGGTACCAGGGACGAATATCTGTCGATTGGGTCGGACGTTCAGATTGGTTCGATAGAAAGAGAGAAAAAGGGAGAAAACGGTTTCAGACCCTTGGAGAAATAATACAGTATGTTAAATAACAGAGGGCGTTCCCTTAAACTCGTTAATATATATCATTAATAGATTAAAATAAAAATATCAGCATAGAAAAATAAGCATAAAAAAATCCGAATAAAAAAAAAATCTAATTGGAAATAAATTTGAAAACTCCTGTTTTAAATCAAAATAGTAGTCGTCATGTATAAATAAATTGCGACGTAGCCGTCTTTCATGTTCGCGTGTACAGTGTGTTTCTTTTACATGTCAATTTAAAATTTTTATTGAATATTTTCTTATTGGAAAAAAATTTAAAACATTTTGTTTTCGAATGGAAATATTTTTTTTAGCATGTATGTATGCTATACTATTTCGGGTTAACGGGAACGCCCTCTGTTAGTTAACATACTGTATATGTTGATAGATTAGCAATATACCTACTATAAAATTATTCTGTAAAGTATTTTAAGTATTATAGACTTTTATTGGTCTAATTTAGTTATCTTTTATAATATTATAATTCTGTACAATCGTTTTTATAGAATCTGTTCTTCTGAGCTACTGAGGAGAGTGTTGCACAACCGCTACTTTCCTCTCTTTCCTTGGGAGAGGAAAAGCAGGCTTTCTGGGGGGCAATTATGATGTTATAAAATTCCAAGTGCTGATCCTCAGCTAAAGTTTACATTTGTCTTTTCTTTTGACTTGATTGTCCTAAAAATAGTTATGCTTTGAAACTCACGCATCAAATCAGATTGAAACCGCCCATGGTACCGTATAGTCATTAAAACCCAGTACAGACTGTAGTCAGCTACCATATGTATCAACAGCTTGAAGGTAGTAATAGCCATGAAGACTGCTGAACGATTCAGGTACACCTTCTCGGAGGCCACGAGCCGGAAGGATGAAGTCTGTGAAATAAACATCTATTAACATATTGGCATATGGATATTATATGTCGTGGTGGCCTAGTGGTTAAAACACCAGCCTCTCGAGTTTAAGTGCAGGTTCCAATGACTGGAGGTGAAGGAAAACATCTGGACTTTATAAGTCGGAAACCGCTATCCCGCATTGAGCAAGCGTGATGATTACGCTCAATCCTTCTCTGTATGAGAAGAGACCTGTGCCCAGCAGTTGGACGATAAAAAGGTTGATGATGATGACGATGATGACCGACTTTTAACTAAAAAAATAAAAATTAATCTCACTGTAATATATTTAGCACGTTCTCTCCTGTTCAAAGGCAGGACAGTCTCTTTGCCTTGCTGTTGTCTCTTTAAATCCAACTGCTGTAATTCTTTGGTTATGTAACGATTGTCAAAACGGGAGCGTGTTTCATACATGTGTTGGTAATATTTAGCTCTGCAATATGTAGTAGGTAACAATTATTAAAATAATTATATCTACGAGTTAATTGTGTAGCTCACTATCAGTAGATAGGGTATTTGACTAAAAAAAAACTAATTAGTCCGTCAGTCAGATTTCCAAAAAATACTAGACACGATTTTTTTCTTTTTTTATACCGAGTGGTGCTAACAATACGACAATAAATGCAAACACAGACTATGCTGGTTCATACGAATAATCCTGAGCCATAGAAAAAAACCTAGCATCAAAAATAAAAAATCGAAAATTGCAAACAAACTAAATCGCATAAAATTGCAAACGGAATAGAACATCCTTTAAAATATTGGTTCGATGACCTCCGATCAGCGAGCGACAGCGCGTTCCTGTATCGACTTGCTTTTTTTGCGCCATTATTATTAAAGTTTAGTGCCGCTGGAAGCGGCGGTCATCAACCTCAAAGCGCTTCCTTATCAACATGTACATCATGTAGAAAATGTGAAAAATAGTTTCCTGTGACTAAACTAATGGATATATTTATATAATTTTTTATGGGTAGACTGAGAATGTGTTAAGGTACACGATGTTTAATTTATTGTCGTATTGTCAGCACCACTCTGTATAAACAAAAAATGAAGACCACACAGCGCCTTGAAAACTCGTGTGACGTCACTGCACTTTTTAGCGGCCAGTGACGTTACCAGCCCCCACTCCTGAATTCTTGATCTTTGATGCCTTTTATGTTTGTCAATTTTTATTGATTTGATAAAACAAAATAGGTATATGTATCCAATATTTTTCTATGATTTGAATGATGGACTAAATAGAATATTTTTTTTTTACCCAGGAAACATCCCTAATTGATACTTGACTGTATGTTAAGCGAGTGTTTGCCTGTTTAGTTACCCGTTGTAACATTAGGTGGCGTCACTGTTTTTGTTTTTTTACTAGGTACTATTATCACAGCGGTCGAATTACGTGGGACACTCAGAAAGTTTTGCGACAAAAAAAAATATGTACATATATTTTTATTACATATTTTCAAAGTACTCTCCACCAGCCTCTATTCAGTTTCATGCATCTGAACCAGTTTTCGAAATACTTTTCCAGTCCGCCGCAGGCACCTCGTTTACAGCCTGCTCAAACGCTGACAGAGCATCATCCAGCGACGAAAATTGTATCCCTTTGAGCTGATCTTTTATTTTTGGGAATAAGAAGTCACACGGTGCTAGGACAGGGCTGTAAGGAGGGTAAACCAGGAGTTTGACCGGTGTACTGTCCAGGAAGTGTCTCGTTTTGGTTGCGGTTTGGGGGGGTGTTGTCGTTGTGAAGCAGTAACGCGCGGAGCCCTGTGTTTAGTCGCTTGTTGCTCACAACAGAGAAAACTTCTATCATGCATTTGGTAGAATACCATTCAGCGTGAATGCTTCTTTGGTTTCGTTAAGGAATTGACACCAAGTAGCCAGTCAAAATGAAAAAGCTCGCGATCAAAATCTTAACCCGCTTCTGTCAACGTCACAAAAAAAAATGCGTAGTGGAGTGGCAACCCAGAGGCGATCTACCTGATAGAACTACAAGCTTTACTATTGAAGGCAGACATAATTTACCTGAATATGATAAGCAGTAGGAACAAGCTAGTAACACAGGAGCTCCAAGAGAGCCAGGTCAGCAACGGATCAGCTCTGTTCCTGATCTCAGTGACAATGCCAGCAGTAACCTGACTGGCGGAGCGACTGGTGTTACTACTGTAGGAGTAAGAATGGTGGATGTAGACTTCTACGTGGAACATCGCTCTGAACTGCTCGGACATGTTCCTTAGTTCTGAAATAATAAGACAAACCAGATTTCATCAAATTACTGATATCATCACCATTAATTACGGCGTATATATCATTGGCTATATAATCTTGTGGAGGCATGAGGAACAGGGAATAAAGTTCACTCATCCTCCATATAAAAGGGAGGATCCTCCGACAAGACGGGTGTTATGTCTGGCGGGCACTTGCCCAGTGGTTGAAATTGGGAAGTTGTATAAATGCTAGTTGCACGGTAAACTTTGATTGCGAGATGTAGAATCCGTGTGACGTCACTATGACGCGTTGTTTTATTTTTGGCGTTTTGTAGGTACCGCTACAATCCTACTGCATTTTTTTGTCCTGGATGGGATCTCATCAAATGACTTCTCCCGCTCTGGGCGGAGCGGAAGGGCGTATCGGACTTTTACTGACTAAAACCCACCCGTGTTCCTTCACTTGCCTGTGCGCCAGAGTCACGGTTTCTTTTTTAACCAACCCGCAACCCTGAATATTTTGAATTGAATTTACGATTTAAGTATATCGCACATACTTATCTTTTGCCTTGAAAAGTAAATTCACCCCAGTGCTCCACCGTCACTTTTGTAAAACTTGAAAAACAAATTTTAAATGCGTTTTAATTGTCCTTTTTTTTATACGAGTGAAAATGCGTTACGCACCGTACCCGCCGCTAGCTAGGCGAGAGGCGTGCGTGGGAGTCGCCCGGCCGGAGCCGGGAATACCCACTAAAAACACTCGATTCCCTCGAGCCCTGCGTTGAGAGTGACCCGGGCTCGGCCCGAAGATCTGACTCCGGGCCACTCTCAGGGCTTACCGGCCTAATCTAGGCCGGTTTCCGCGCCTAGGGAGGATTACCCGGGAACGGATAATCCCCAGACGTGGTGACCAGTGCAATGCGCGTGCGGGAGCTACTCCGAAGCAACCCTATACTAGTTACAATAATGTTACATTCGTAATAAACACAGTTTCTGGAAGATGGTAATGATGTCTAAACCTTGAAGTATGTTTAATTAAAGAGATTTTGGTTTTAAAAACTTCTACTAAAAAATAACTATTTTCGTAATAGTGGCGGTTTTGCAGCGGGCGTGAGGATGTAATAAAAGCAATGCTACGTGCGCCGTGTACATTAGTCCTTTACTTATTAAGATTATTCTAAAATAAGCTTCAATGCATGAAATATGAATATCTGCACTGATCTGGTCGTGCCTCGGAAAGCACGTTAAGCCGTTGGTCCCGGTTGCCATACGAATATCTAATGGCAGTCGTTACGAGTTGTTGGAGCCCTCAAAAGTCCAACAATTGGTCTAACTGTAATGCTTCAATATCGCCTTCGGGTTGTGGAGGTCAGACGGCAGTCGCTTCACGGAAAATATCAAAGTTTAGCCCAATCAGCAGTTAGACTGGTAAAACGGACCCCAGACTCCATAAAGCTAAAAAACTTCGGATGCGACTGGGATTAACGCTGAGATGATTATGATGATTCTAGCAAAGTTTAATGTATGTGTCTGTGCTTTTCTTCAATGAACATTTAATAAATGTCTGCTTAGACTCTTCCCAATTATGCTGGGATTGTCTTCCAGTCCAACCAGATACAGCTGGGTACCCACGAGACAGATTCATCTGAGTCAGAGTGTGGGTACCAATATTTTCTATGAAGCAACCTATAGCTGTATCTGGCAATAGATAGGTAAAATCATTGTGAAACGAGAAAAAGTCATGGTGGCCTAATGGTTAAAACACCAGTCTCTCAAGTATGAATGTGCGGGTGCGATACCAGGTCAGGCAAGTGCCAATATAACTTTTCTGTGTTATATGTACTGTCTAAGTAAATCTTGGACACCAATGACTGATAATAAGGTGAAGGAAAACATCTTGAGGAAACCTGGACTCTAAGTCTGAAATCGTCAGTCTCTCAAGTATGAATGTGCGGGTTCGATACCAGGTCAGGCAAGTGCCAATATAACTTTTCTGTGTTATATGTACTGTCTAAGTAAATCTTGGACACCAATGACTCTGATAATAAGGTGAAGGAAAACATCTTGAGGAAACCTGGACTCTAAGTCTGAAATCGTCAACCCGCATTGAACAAGTGTGGTGATTACGCTCAATCCTTCTCTGTATGAGAGGAGACCTAGGTATGTCCAGCAGAGGGACGATAAAAAAAAGGATGATGATGATGATGATTGTGAGACGCAGTTTTTAATACAAATGCAACACACGCGACTACGCGGCATTCCATACACACGAATCTTTGATTTTTTAATACAAATGCAACACACGCGACTACGCGGCATTCCATACACACGAATCTTTGATTTTTTAATACAAATGCAACACACGCGACTACGCGGCATTCCATACACACGAATCTTTGATTTTTAATACAAATGCAACACACGCGACTACGCGGCATTCCATACACACGAATCTTTGATTTTTTAATACAAATGCAACACACGCGACTACGCGGCATTCCATACACACGAATCTTTGATTTTTAATACAAATGCAACACACGCGACTACGCGGCATTCCATACACACGAATCTTTGATTTTTAATACAAATGCAACACGCGACTACGCGGCATTCCATACACACGAATCTTTGATTTTTTAATACAAATGCAACACACGCGACTACGCGGCATTCCATACACACGAATCTTTGATTTTTTAATACAAATGCAACACACGCGACTACGCGGCATTCCATACACACGAATCTTTGATTTTTTAATACAAATGCAACACACGCGACTACGCGGCATTCCATACACACGAATCTTTGATTTTTAATACAAATGCAACACACGCGACTACGCGGCATTCCATACACACGAATCTTTGATTTTTTCCAATATTATTGGAAACTTGGTAAAAACTTATTAACTTTTTTGTGATTTTATAGAATTACTAGCTTTCCGCCCGCGGCTTCGCCCGTGTGGAGTTCGGTTATATCGCGCTTTTTAGATTTCCCTCGGGAACATCAGATTTTTCTGGGATAAAAAGTAGCCTATGTTCTTTCTCAGGGTCTAAAGATTATCTGTGCCAAATTTCATCCAAATCGGTTGAGAGGTTTAAGCGGGAAAGCGTAACAGACAGACAGACAGACAGACAGACAGACAGACAGACAGAGTTACTTTCGCATTTATAATATTAGTATGGATGGATGTAAGGTCCTATCTTTTGATCTGTAGTTAAAGTCAACCAATTATTGAAAATAGCAACTAGTTAATGTAAAATGAGCTTTTATTAAATTTTTACCCACAGAGATGCGAATGGTAATTAAACTGTCGTCCTCCGTGGCCCAGCGGTCTACACGCCTGTCTGCGACGTGGAGGCCTCGGGTTCGATCCCCGGCCAGGTCATGATAAAAAACGATCTTTACCTGAGTGGCCTGGGTCTTGGATGTTTATCTATATACATATGTATCTATTATAAATATAAATAAATATATACAGACAAATCACACAGATTGAGCTAGCCCCAAAGTAAGTTCGAGACTTGTGTTCTTCCTCAGCCTATAGATGTCCACTGCTGGACAAAGGCCTCCCCCAAGGCTTTCCACGATGACCGGTCTTGTGCTGCCCGCATCCATCGGCTTCCCGCGACCTTCACCAGGTCATCGGTCCACCTTGTTGGGGTCTCCCTACGCTGCGTCTTCCAGTACGTGGCCGCCACTCCAGAACCTTGCTGCCCCATCGGCCATCGGTTCTACGAGCAATGTGCCCTGCCCACTGCCACTTAAGTTTAGCGACTCGCAGAGCTATGTCGGAGAGCTATGCTAGACTTGTGTTATGGGATACTAACTCAACGATACTATATTTTATAATAGATACATATATAGATAAACATCCAAGACCCAGGACAATTAGGAAAAGATCGTTTCCCATCATGACCTGGCCGGGGATCGAACCCGGGGCCTCCACGTCGCAGGCAGGCGTGTTGACCGCTGCGCCACGGAGACCGACAAATATGGTATCGTTGAGTTAGTATCTCATAAAACAAGTCTCGAACTTACTTTGGGGCTAACTCAATCTGTGTGATTTGTCCGTATATATTTATTTATTATCTACTCACTCATCATCATCATAATTTCAAAACTAACATAAAAAGTTTAGCTCACTTTTCTTTATACTGGCCAAAAAGGCTTCATCCATAAAATCGGTAGCATAACAGAACTCTTTGAAAGGCTTCACTGAATAGCAAGCAGCTTTGGCCACATAAACCATGTTACAAAGAACTGAAGCTCTAGAGCCCAGGGTCTTCTGGCATTTGGAGAATCCATCTTGTATGGCATTGCAGCAGCGGTCGTATGGCGTTCCAAGCTTGGCGTTGCATATGTCTGCCACAGACTGCAGCCAGGAGAAAGAGGATTGTATGGTGTTAGCTGAAAAGTGATAGGGATTTTAATATTTGATTAGGTACTAAACTAGTTCTTAAGTTCTCTCTTGTAACTAGCAAAAATATGTAGGTAAATGCTTAATTATTTTTTTAGGTATTTCTTATATTTTTCTCATTCTTTTAAAAAGGTATGAAAAAAATATATACTGATCCACTGAAATCAGGAGCAGCGTCCAAGCTTCAGGAGCCTCTTCTCTGTGATGCGAGCAGTATCGAGGAACTTCCTTTGAATGAGGCTATTGATCTAATCGCCTAATGGAGGCCTCGGTCATTGGTTAATAATTTGAAGCGAGAGTGCATGGCAGGCCGTCACCTCTTTCTGCGAAGCAGAAAGCTCTTTTCTCGGTGGTAGGCAACAACATCAACCGCCGGCATAAGTTACCACCCACCAGACAAAGTCTTGCCGCCAAGCGATTCGTCGTGTTCCGGCATGATGTCTGGTGAAGCCGTACGGAGGACAGGTCTGAGCAGTTGTGTTGCGATGTGTACCGGGTACGATGTGCCTAATGTTGTTGTGTCGGGAGTTTGGTCGTGGAGGGTCTCCAGATCATCCTCTGGCGCAGCATCGTTGGTCGTGTTGTTGGGTTACACATTGCATCACCTCGCTCAACTGCCGTCTTCTTTCCTATTCACTCAGTTTTTTTAAGTGAATAGGCTTAATAAGCTAGTGCGTTTTACCATCAACGATTGCATCACTGCTTAGCATCAGGCGGGATTGCAGTCAAGCACTAGTTTACAACTAATAAAAAAAAAAAAAAAGCAGTGATGCTGGCAAAGGAGGAGGCAGAGTGCGTAAGAGAGGGGGAATCCCAGCGCCCTCCTGTGTCCATTTTTGCCTAGCTTTTAGTAAATAAAAGCCCCCAGGCATAAAGGCACACAGGTGCCCACAGGATAAATACGCACAGTATGGATTTTTTGTTCAATTAATGTAATTGCTTTAGTATCTACCAGCGTGTGGGTAAATAAATAATAATAGTAAAGATCCATATAAACATAAAGTCATCTAAATAATATTATATTCACGCAAATGAAAGCTTGGGAATGTACACATGGCACACATTCGAATACATAATTCATTGCTGGGAAAATTGCAATAAGCCAACCGTATGCTGACGATGCACGATCGTTGTTGCTAATCAAGATAATAATGAGAATAATATAAGAAGAAAAGGGAAGCATCATCTACAAATTAGTGTATTGCCTTAGAGATTAAAGATACCATAATGAAATGCTTAACAATTTTGCTGTAAGATCCTATTGCTTTTTCAATATGATGCAAAAAAATAATAACTAGGAGGCGTACGAGAGGCTAATTGGCGACTCAGATTTGGTTCAAAACGGTCTGCAAAGCACAGCGCACAGGCGAATAGTAACCAGCAAGTCAGTGTTCTATAGGATGCATTTTGGAAAGTGTGCGAAGGAATTGCATTACTTAATTCCCCATCTCAGTTCCCTATCTCAGTTCGACCCGTCGTACGGCGAGTATCCACCCTTTACGTTGTTGACTACGATTGGGACAAAGCATTTCGCCTCGTCCTTTGTACCGATATTATGTCTACATAGTGCCTCGGGACTAGAACAATTTGCCAGCGGCGGTGTTTCTGTTTGACTACAATTTATGTAAGTGTCTTCAAAGCTAGAGTGAATAGACTCTTAATAGAACAGCGCGCTTTACCATCACTGCTTACCATCAGGCGGGATTGCGGTCAAGCATTAGTTTATATTATGTAAAAAAAAACTTTTCATCAGTAACGATAAAAATCTGACGAGGCACATACAAGACCCATAACTTTCGTCCTGATCTAGCAACGCCGAAATGTGTAAAAGACACGACATGTCGGGACTTATGTCACCCGTCGTGTGTGTCTTTTCACAGCCAAAAGGAGCCCGTTCACCTTGGCTGCTACTTTTCGAAAAGTGTCCTTGGAGTGTTCCGACCGCCTTCAGCTTTTGGGAGTTGAGATTTCCTCGAACCTTAACTTTGGGCGGTTCATTGAGTCCAAGGCCAAGGTGGCTGCCAGGTAACTTGGCGTTATCGCAAAGGTCCGGCAGTACTTCACACCTGGGCAGCTTCTAATGTTATACAAAGCACAGGTCCGTTCGTGTGTGGAGTACTGCAGCCACATTTGGGCTGGTGCTGCCAAGTGTCACCTGGCCACTTTGGATTCAGTGTAGAGACGTGCAAAGAGGCTGATTGGTGACCCTGATCTAACTCGAGTTGGTCTCCAAAGCCTAGAGCACAGGCGTAGAGTAGCCAGCCTTTCGGGGAGTGTGCGAGGGAATTGCATGATTTAATTCGCCAATCTCCGTTCCACCAGCGGACGACCCGTCGTACGGCTGGTTTCCACCCTTACGTTGTTAACACCACTACGATCCGGACGAAGCGTTTCGCCTCCTCCTATATACCGCGTACATCGAGGGACTGGAACAATTTGCCAGCGGCGGTGTTTCCGTCGGACTACAATTTGAGTGTCTTCAAGGCTAGAGTGAATGGGCTCTTAATAAACTAGTGCGCTTTACCATCAACGATTGCGTCACTGCTTACCATCAGGCAGGATTGCGGTCAAGCGCTAGTTTATAATATGTAAAAAAAAAAGTGAAATTATTCCTTACGGAGTACACGACTACGTAACTTTCAAATTTCGCAACGTTTGGCAATACAGCACAAAGTTGTGCAATGTTGCCTTATACACATAATCAGTATCAAATGTTGCTTTTGAATTTTTTCCTATAAGAAACCTAGCTTTACAACTCACCGATACTCAGCACCAATCGATCGAGCCGTATCACAGTCTCCTTCACCTTCGTAGTGATAATCTTCAGCTGGTCTACCATCACCTTTAGAGAGTCCTTCATTACGTTAATTGGTTTCTTCATCAGATCGTTTAGCTGGTGTACGTTTGTCTTTATTTGTTCCTGAAGATAGAAGAGCTGTTAGAAAATAGAGGAATTTTTTTTTGAGATTATTCTGCTTTTTGATTCAAGCGTGGGGCGTCTTCGCTCAAGGGAAGTCAAATGTATCTGTCTCGGAGGACGAAGGTAAATAAACAATTTTGTGTAGACTTAACAATGTATTCCCTGTCTTTTTGAGAATAACTCCAACATAACTATACATTTACATATATTGGTAATACACACATCAAAAGTGTCTAGGGATCAACATATATTTTTGCAATAACTTTTCTCCTGATTGATATTAATTAAAATTTTCTTTAAGGATTCATCAAATAAAGTGTTTTCGTTTGTCACAGTAACGATAAACCAAGTCACCTTTGCATTAATAAAGAAATTTGCCATTTTCCTAATAAAGGGATATTTGACATTTGAACCACTAACACAAAAGTTCGAAAAAAAAGACTGAAATAACAGTTTTCTCTAAAATTTTATTGGGTAACTTAAACAATTAATAATCCGTGTTTCTACCGCGAACACTAACAACACAAGAACATCAGTTTGGCATACTCAAAATGAGTTCATCCAAATCACGCTGTGGAATGGCCGCCCATGTTCGTTGCAACAACAAAAAAAGGTCTTCTTGCGACTGGATACCCTCCATATTCGGCAGAGCTCTTCTCTGTAGCATATCTCATGCATGCTCAATCGGGTTCAAGTCTGGCGACTGAGCAGGCCAGGGCAGGACATTGATGTTAGCTGCGGCGAGAGTCTGTCTTACAACTCTTGCGGTGTGCGGTCATGCATTATCATGCATTAACTGAAATAAGGGACCGATTTGCACTTGTAGAGGAACGATGACGTCTGATACAATCGTTTCAGCATAAATTTGAGCGTTGAGGTTGCCTCTGATCCAAATCAACTCAGTTCTTCGCCGATCCAAATACCCGCCCATACCATGATGGTTCCACCACTATAAGGATGGACTTCCTGGCAGGATTTTAATCGCTGTTGGCGTCCAGGGGTTCTCCAGTGTCGTATACGTCTTGTATCCGGTCTCATACCAAAACGAGACTCATCAGAAAAGCACACGAAACGCCATTGTTCTTCTGCCCAATTTCTGTGATCAAGAGCCCATTGATATCGAATCCTACGATTGTGCATTGCTATAGGTGGTACCCGTAGCGGTCTTCGGGAATGAAGGTTCACTTCATGCAAGCGGTTTCTGACTGTTTGGTCGCTAATTAAGTTCCCTGAAGAGTGATGAAGCCTCACGGCTAACATCATGGCGGTTATTGTTGGAGCTCTTCGAGTTAAGATTTGAATGTATCAGTCTTGTCTCCGTGTGGTGCAGCGATACCGTCCTCCATGGCGCTCAGCCACGGTACCAGTGCTTCGGTAACGTGTCCAAAGTCGACTGATAACACTCTGACTTGTATTCAGAGCTAAAGCCACAGTACGTTGCCGGGAACCAGCTTCTATCATTCCCACGGCTCTGAGCATTTCTTCCCTGCTTAAATGACGTCACTGCTCCATAATAACGTTGGTTTTAATCAGTAGTAGGGAAACAGTAGCACTAATAATGTCTTCAATGCGTTGTATGTTTTTATAGGGAAAATATTGACAGCTGATTTTCATCTTTTACTCGAATTTGATTCACAGTTCCTGATTTAAATTATGAAATGCACCAAAAAGGATCCATATAAATTTATAAAATCATAAATTTATTACAAAGCCACATCTCAATCTCAAGAAATCCGCATAAAAATGCTTGATCCCTAGACACTTTTGATGTGTGTATATTGTAAAAAGAAAAATACACGTCATACAATTTTTAAACTCATTACTGCTCGCAAAATAAGCCGGCTATTAGAAGTGACACCGGTGATCGTTAAATATATTCATAACGGGGAAACGTCAGGAAGCGGGGCCGAAGTTCCGGATAGTTGAAGTGACTTCTCATCCACGAGCATCCATCGTGGGCGGCATTTCAAAAAAACGTTGAACAATAACTATAGTGTGATGTTCAATTCTTATTATTTTTACTGTACAGACACTTAAATTAATTTAATATTGGATACAAAGATAATCTCAGATTAAAACAGATAAGAGCCACTGGGTTTGAGTACGACCAACACACTCGATCGAAGCTTGAGCAAAGAATGCCCGCGCCAACAGTCGCTCGCTATGTCAAACGCAGCTACAGTCGGTGTTACCATGCGCTCCATGGTGTTCTTACGCTCTTAATAAAAAAATACAATTTATCCAAATACCGCTCGATTAATCGACTTCACGACAAAACAGATCAGCCACTGGGTTTGAGTATGACCCACACTCGATCGAAGCTTGAGCAAAGAATGCCCGCGCTAACAGTCGCTCGCTATGTCAAACGCAGCTACAGTCGGTGTTACCATGCGCTCCATGGTGTTCTTACGCTCTTAATAAAAAATACAATTTACCCAAATACCGCTCGATTAATCGACTTCACGACAAAACAGATCACAATATTCAACATTTAACCACTCACGCGCCGTAAATGCGGATCGATCAATGTAAGGTTGGACACCCTAAACTAGGTGAAGCATTGAACTTTGAAGGGTGGCGTGAAAAAGAGGATGCTTACGTTCAGCAGTGGACTGGCACACGCCATGAGACGTTGATGCTTCTTGTGATACAGTCATCAGCAAGAAACATCGTGAGGAGCTTTGGACTTCTATCAATTAATATAAGTCTGATAACATTAACCAACAGCACATAAGAGGAAGTCTGAAAGTGGCACCGGTAGCTGAAAAGTTGTGTGGAAATCGGTTGTCATGGTACGGGCATGTGTTACGGAGAACTGAGGAGAATGTCGTAAGGAGAGTCTTAATTATGAATGTTGATGGCTATAAGAGTAGGGGAAGACCAAAGAAACGATGGATGGAATGTGTGAAGGATGATATGGCTAAGAAGGGGGTGACTGCCGAGATGGTTTCTGATAGGGATGCATGGAAGAAATGACATGTTGCGCCGACCCCAAATAAATTGGGATAAGGGCAGGAGAATGATGGAACATTAACCAACAGCCTTGAGCAATCGTGCCGAGAAACGCTCGTGCTTTCTCTGTATGGAAAGGGGCCTTTACCCCAACAATAGCTAGGTTAGTGCTAAGGGAAGGCTTGAGAAAATAATAGACTGGAAATTTCAGTAATAGGTTTCCCTGATTCTCGTAAAACTACAGTTTTCGGTTTATAAATATTTTCGCAGACAGTTGTAAATCTCAATGATACCAAACTTTTTTCTTTATTCTGTTTTGATCACTGCAGACGAGACATGAAATATGGGGTTAAGCACCTAACATGTTTACTGGTTACATTCAAGCTTCACAATTTATTGGTGTCTGGCGACCTCTATAACCTTCGTACAATATTTTATGGGATGTAAACCTAAATGTAATAGAAGTTTGGGGTATTTTCACATCCCTTTGATTTAAGATTTAAAGTTCTATTCTTTAATTGTGTCATCTGTCCAAAAACAATTTATCTAAAATTGTTTTTGGACAGATGACACAATACATTTATTATTAAACGTCTTCTGTATTATAATGTCTTTAAAAAGGCATAAATGAGATAATTCAATATGATAAGTAGGAGATAATGAGGACGATTGGGAGCAGTGGTGGCCTAGTGGTATTGGCCGCGACTTACACATTGCATGTCCTAAGTTCGAGCCCCATCAAGCGCGTTATATTTCATCACAACTGCTCTCAAAACGGTGACGGAAAACATTGTGTGGAAACCGGCATTTCTTAGAAGCAAAACTTAGAAGACATGTGCCATCTACCAATTCCGCACTGGGCCCGCGTAGATTACGGCCTACTCCCTCTCACCAAGAGGAGGCCTATGTCCCAGGAGTGGGAACATTATGATTATGATGATTAAATGATAAGGTCGTTTAATACTTATTTTGTTATGCATTACTTTTATGTAATCTGGAATATATACGGACGACAACAGGTCAAGCTACCCGTTTCTGTCAAATTTTCCCAATCAATCTTGAGCCTTAATGCTTTAGCAATAAAGTTGAAAATCGAATAGGGTAATTTGCCGCATTGCAGTAGCTTGATATGCTGTCGTCTGTAGGTCTTAAGACGATTGTCAAAAAACGGTTAGGTTAGCTTAGGCTATAAATCGTGAGGACGTGATGTCGCAGAAGGAAGCTGTGGAACAGGAGAGGGAGATCTCAACTCCCTTTCCGGGCCGCAGAAGACGCACCGGGCGCCGAGGAAGAACGGACAACGCCCTCTTCCGACCCCCATGAATAGGTCCAGGAGCAAGGGACATGGGGAAGTCCCCGCCCCCTATCTGATGAACCCCGAGGCGGAGGCGCGCGCGTGTGTCGGCGCGCGCCTCAGAGGCGATGCACGGGGTAGTTTAACACCTCACTACCCCGTGCAGGAGGCGAGGCCCGGACAAACTGGGCCAGCACGAGAGTGTGGGGCCGCGGCAGAATTCAGACTCCCGCGGCCCCACGCGCGCTCGTGCCGGAAGAGACACCGGGGTTGTTTTAGTCAGTAGAAGTCTGACAGACCCCGTCGCCCATGAGCAGTTTCCACCCCGGAACAAAAAAAAAAGGCTATAAATCGTGGAGGTAGTTCTGCCAACAATGGAAATGATCATTTGTGATGGTAGATGGAGCAAAAAAAACAAGAAAGAGAATAAAGAAGGAAGGAAGATTGCGTTTGGGACGATATACAGGTTGTATCAGACAGATGTGATCAAATATAATGATGTGAATAGGCTCTTAATAAACTAGCGCGCTTTACCACCAACGATTACATCACTGCTTGCTTGCTTACCATCAGGCGGGACCGCGGTCAAGCTTAACTAGTTTATATAGTTAAAAATGGATGTGAATAGGCTCTTAATAAACTAGCGCACTTTACCAGCAACGATAGCATCAGGCAAGAACGCAGTCTAACGTCTACGCTAAGCCGGATAAGCCATTTGTGTGCTGATCAGTTGTTTTTGAGTGAAAGAGTAACACGCATAGATATAAACATACATGCGTTTATAGTACATTACGATATTAGTGCGTAATGATGGTTATAACATGCGAGGCGGAATTTCAGCCCGAGCCGAAGGCGAGGGTGTAATTGAGCCGAGCATGTTATAACCAATACGCACGTATATCGTACGACATTTTTTAACACACTTGCGAGGAAACAGAAAAAAAGATATTCAGAATACAAGTATAAAGAAAAGAAAATTTGAGAAAAATGGCGCGAGGTATATTTTCTGCCGTAGCTGCGTGAAAATGTTGGCAAAGATGCTAGAGCATGCAGTCAAGTTTTTAAATAACCGAATAAACTGTTTTTTTTTTACAAATACTCATTTAAATACAAACAAATACAAATATGTTTATTTCAAATAGGACATCAGTTATTTTAAATAAACTCAATCTGTGAATGCATACTGTTGCTTTCCCGCCATTAGTATTATTATTTGCCATTTCAAATATGGAACAGCGCGCTGCTCACTGGCTAGAGCCACGCGGCGGCGATCAGTTCCATAATTATTTGAAATGACAAATAATGCTGTTATGGAATTTGTATGGAATATAACTTAACTATTTGCTTTGATAACACACGCGTTTGTTATGGCCCGCTTTACATATTTAAAACCGGTGGGATTACATCAGCTTTACGAGCAAGGGTGTTAAAAAAATTTTAGTAGAATAGTTTTATAGGACTATGAAACTAAACTAAATAAAGTTTTACGTTAGTATAACGTACGTGGTAGGTTAGTATGCAATTACAATCACGACCTTACTTTTTGTTTGAATAGGTATAATTTAAGAAGGTATCTATCTACACTACTAAGTACTCCAGCGGTGTAGATAGTTAAATAAAGGAAAACAAAGTCAGGAGTGCCAGCCAGAATTTGAACTTTGAACGTTATGCATTTTTAAATATTTTGGAACAGTTAAGAAATAATTTCGCACGAATTTCTTTATAAAAGTACTATCCCTTACGTAATGTGGTAAAATTAATTTTTTAGGCAATCGTGCACAAATATGACGAATATACGAATTGCTTTAATGGAAACCGATCACGGACTATGTCTATCGCGAAAAGCGAGAGTGGTCGAGGGGTGGATAGCTGGCAGTCACCGCGTGGACTGAGAGCAATCGTCGTAATTTAGGGCGGTGTTGGGTGGGAGCGGTGCTGAAGCAGAGTCGTTTAAGTGTGCCATGAATGACCTTTAAGCTCAAAATATTCTAGCCCAACGAAAAAACTTCGATCGGCAAGGATTGGAAGGTCATAAAAGACACGCGAAAACTCCAGGTCTTTGTCAATTGCTGCCTTTGCCGTATTCTCGGTATATACTGGCCGGAGAAAACCTCAAAAGTAGATATATGGGAGCGCTGCGGTAAAACTTCGATCGACCAGCAGATCAAACGCCGCAAATGGAACTGAGTCGGTCACACGCTCCGAAGGGATCCTAAACATGCATCAAGGAAAGCGTAAACGTGGCCATCCTAAGGAAATCTGGCAGCGAATGGTCATCGCGGAAGCGAAGAACATAGGTAAGACCTGAAGCGAAATAAAAGGCGAAGCTCAAGGCCGAACGGGATAGCGGTGCAGTGTGGGTCCCTCTGCTCGATCTTGAGGATACAGGCACGGGGTAAAAGGGGCAGTCTAGCATACTATTACATAATACCTTTTTACATATTTCTGTAAAGACGTTTTACTAAACTAAACATTATCAGAACTATATCTTCATTTGTCGATGCTTGACCCACAGTACAGTACTGCAAAGCGACTTCATTAATTAAAAAAAATTCAAACTCACTTGACTACAAGCCATGGACTCCGAAAGTACTTCTGAATTCTTTAGCGTGTTGGTTGCAGGTCCCGTCAAGATGAGTACCAGCGCGTAGCAGGTCAGGGTGTACCTCCCAACACGAGAAAAAAATTGAGGGATCAGCAGGAAAACTAGGCATCTGAAATAAAGGAATACAATATAATTCTAGCTTTTACCCAATTATGTTATGAGCTCAGGGCTCGCTGAGACTTCAGTCTTGCTGCATAATTATGTAGTTAAGTTATTGCGTGGCGTAGCACAGAACCCAGGAGTGCTACGTCAGCTAGAGCTTCAAGTACCTGATCGGTACGTGTGGAGGCGGCGACGCCCGCAACTGCTAAAAGTGCCTGTGGCCAGAACCAACCTACTGGCGGAAGCACCCCTCACCCGAGCAATCCGTATGGTGAACGAAAAAGTTTTATTAAATATTCTTAGTTATATTTAAGAATTAGTGTATGTATAGTAAAGTATTAGTGGATAACTGCACTGTCGCATTAGGGTAAGACCTGTAAGGACAGTTGTAAACTGATAAATAAATAAATGTTTAAGGCGACTTCTATATACACTATACAGATACTAAAACACTCCTTTACCGTCCGTTGAACCGATTTTAACTTTTAATGCGTTAACAAATGGTACTGGTAACTGCACTAAATATTTGGCATTGTAACTACTTTTTTTTCTTTAAATGCCATACTTATGCCTACGGAATAGGAGTCAAAATCGGTCAAACGAACTGTAAAAAGTTTTGTTTAGGTAAGTGTCGTGTTATTTCAAATCAACTGTATCTATTGGGTATTGGATACAGCCGGTCAGTTCACATGGAGCAATGTCTCTCTAACCTCAATAACCCAGAAACTAGGTAACGTAACACGATATCCTTTGGCCTAGTCTGGTCAGACAGGTACCACTTTTTATTATTTTAGTGCTCGTAAACGTGACAACTCGTAATAGC
Organism: Sesamia nonagrioides; assembly: GCA_017933935.1. NCBI lineage: Eukaryota > Metazoa > Arthropoda > Insecta > Lepidoptera > Noctuidae > Sesamia > Sesamia nonagrioides. The sequence continues at coordinate 137,525 of JADWQK010000518.1, read as the reverse complement.
TCCGGCATCGTTAAATTTTCAGGTAGGTGAAAATAATAGCAGGTGCACTTTTTTAAATACATAATTTTATACTAGGGCTTGACCGCAATCCCGCCTGATGGTAAGAAGTAATGCAATCGTTGATGGTAAAGCGCACTATTTTATTATGAGCCTATTCACTCAAAAAACTGAGTGAATTCCTACCTAGGTAGACGGCAGTTATGGGAGGATCAACAATGCTGCGCCAGGGGGAGACTGACACAACAACATTTGGCACATCGTCCCCGGCACACATCGCAACAGAAATGCTCAGACCCGTCCTCTGTACGGCTTCACCAGACATCATGCCGGAACATGAGAAACCGCTTGGCGGCAAGACTGTCTGGTGGGTGGTAACTTTTGCTAACAGCCGACGTTGTGGTGTGGGACTTAATAAAATAACTTGTGGCAGAAAGGTATTCGAAATCAAAACTAGTGCTTACCCTAGAGGAGAACAAGAAATGCATTCTTAACCATCTCACCGTGAGAAATTAGTTAAAATGACCGTGTAGTGAACTGTCACGTAACTTATGCTAGGGATTGTCACGTATTTCTTCCAGCCCCCCTAAATGCCTAAATGGATCCAGGGGTGACAGACTCGGGGATGGCGGGGGTGATCGGCGGCTCAAAGTGTTCCACAGGCGCCACTCTTAGACGTCAAGGGGGAAGTCAAACACCTCACTCCTCCCATACGAGAAGACGTCGGTGCAAAATCGCCTACTATCAACTGTACCATCGTTGTCAATAAACTTCGCGACCCTTAACCGGGCATTTTAAAACCCCGAGCCCATAACAATAACTACCTATCTAGGGTTTGGAAGAAATTAGGTATGCTACAGACGACAGCACATCATGCTACTGCAATCTATCAGATTTCTTTATTAATTTTGAACTTTAGCTCTAAAGCAGCCTCCTCCTGCCGGCCAGCCTACCCAGCTCCTGCTGTCGTCCGTACACAGGTGGTTTATAAACCACTTCATTTCTTTCTAATCCTGGTATTAACTTATAGGATACTTTTTATTCCGATATTCCCATGACATCGAAACTTATATGGATGAATCCGCGGTACACAGTTCAATTCAATTCAATTCTTGATCCTTTGTGGGAGAGGCGGTACACAGTTATGCGCTAGTACAGACGACAGCACGTCAAACTACTACAATCTGTCTGATTTCTTTATTATATTTTCAACTTTATCTTTTAAGCATTACGACTCAAGGTGGAATAGGAGATTTTTGACAGTTTCGGGTAGCTTGAATTGCTGTCGTTCGTACATACTTACATACCTAATTCTGTAACTGAAAGCCAGACCCAAAGTCAAAAGAACTCCAATGATAGAACTCATGATGGTCGCATGGATCAGAGATATTGCCAGTTGGAAGACAAAAAACATGAAGCAGAGGTACGTCAGTATTATGCCTCCAACGAATCCCATCACGCTTTTGAGGAGAAAATTCGGGAAAGTTTGGTCTGTCATCAAGTACAAGAAAAAATTGGAGACCACACTTCCATCTGGGTACAATTTCTTGAAAATTCTTGATATTCTTTTTTTTGTATCGAAGCGATAGTGTCGCCATCTCTGGGACAATGTCTGTTCCAATTGAGCGTTTCCCAACACTATGGCATTGATCTTTTCTTTTTCATAGTTGAGTCTGTAGTTTTCTATAGTTCGCGCCTTCCACAGAAGGGCGAAAAATGCCATGCTTTTGGGCTTTTATTTTTTAGTTGTTATTGCTAAAATTCTCGTCCTCGTATAGACGAAACACATTTTTGCGGTTACTTATAATCATTACGTCCACAATAAACCCGTTATACTCTTTGATAGACGCTGACAGCAGACAGATATTTTTCTTTTCTGCTCAAAGGGCAGTTGAAAGAAGAAAATTTTCGAAAATACAAAAAAGTTTTAATACCTCACGGTGGGTACGCATTTTTTTTTTGTACCGGAGTAGTAAATCTTCATGGATGTCCGCCGCCCTGGGGTGGGCGACGGGGTCTGTCAGACTCCTACTGACTAAAAACCACCCCGGTGTCTCTTCTATCATGTGCGCGCGGGGCCGCGGAAGTCTAGATTCTTCTAACTTATTTGAATTATATCCCTGTGCCGCAGAAGATATTAATTTATTTATTTACTAGCTGACCAGCAGCAGTGCCAATATGCATAGCACACGTGTGAGCACTATGTACGGACGACAGCAGGTCAAGCTAACCGAAACTGTCAGATATTTCCAATCAACCTTGAGCCTTAATAGTTTATAGATAAAGTTGAAAATCTAATATAGCAATCTGACAGATTGTAGTAGCTTGATGTGCTATCATCTGTGCATACGATAGTAAAATTGCGCAAAGGTCTTTGGGGCCCTCAGCGAACAACACGTTGTTCTTTTTGTTTAGTTAATGGTATAAACGACAGCACACCAAGCTACTACAATCTGTTCAAGCGCGGATCCAGGGGGGGGGTCATGGGGGTCATGACCCCCCCCTGGGCTGGGTCCAGGAGTACCTAGCACAGAAGGATTTTATTTAAGTACTTTCAATATTTAATCAATTTATATAATACATACTTTGTTTGCCGGCAAACGCATTATTCGGGAACGCATTCAACTTTTGAATGCGCTGTGCATTCAAAAGTTGAATTTTGCCGCGCTACCGCCGTCACGGCCGCCAACATTCAAATGTCACATTTTTATGTCACATTTCATTTTACTTGCACGCACTTTGTTTATTAATCAGTATCTTCATTATGCATTGAACACACACACACACTGTGTGTGTGTGTGTTCAAACTCAAATATTATGGTTGTAATGTTCTTAAAGTACCTCGTAGGTAGATAAGTAGGTGCCTACTTACTGATAGAGGGGGATTTATATACGGACGACAGCAGTTCAAGCTATCGGAAACTGTCAAATATTCCCAATCAACTTTGAGCCTTCATAGTTTAGCAATGAGGTTGACGTCTGTACATTCTTCTTCTTCTTCCTGTGCCTCTTCAATCCTGAAGGTTGGCCGTCAGCTTCTTGTATTCGGTCTTCTCAACCGCGAGACGGAGCAGTTTTTCAACTCTCTCTTCCACTGTCCACTCCCTGATGTTTCGCAGCCACGACTTTCTCTTTCGTCCAGCGCGCCGTTTTACTTCTACCTTGCCCATCATAATGAGTTGGAGTAGCGTATATCACTAGCGTAGACTCGGGGACATCTGTCGCCCCCCAAACATCAGGACCCGAGGTGGCGGCGCGAAGTGTTCCACGCGCGCTTCTTTTAGACGTCACGGGGGGAGTCCTACACCTCACTCCCCCCCCCTGACCTGAGGAGGCCCACGGTGGTGGGCCAGCACCAATCGGGGGTTGCGGAAGCAGTATTAGTTCTCGCAGCCCCCGGTGTAGGTGTGAGACGGATCAGCCGGGTGGTTTTTAGTCAGTAAGAGTCTGACAGACCCCGTCGCCCGCCCCAGGGCGGCGGAAATCCATGAGGATTTTCCACTCGGAAAAAAAAAGCGTATATCTATCGTGTCGGAGCATCTGGCCGAGATAATCTATTTTGCGTTTCTTTATGGTGGGCAACAACTTTCGAGGCATTAGAACGCGCTGAAGGACGGTGTCAACTCTGACCTTTTGGGTCCAGCTTATGCGCAGCATACGACGGTAGCACCACATTTCAAAAGCCTGCAAGCGTCGTGTAGTGTCCTCTTTCAGAATCCATGCTTCGCAGCGGGACATGACGAACGACAGGCCATACGTAGTACATCAGTAATCTCACTCGGAGCTTTATGTGGAGTTTACGACAGCACAGAACTTTCTTCATTTTGTTAAAAGATGCTCGGGCAAGTTCTATCCGGGTCTTAATTTCTTGGTCGGACTCCCATGCTTCATTTACCTAAGCACCAAGATACTTATCCTGTCGTACCCGCTCAAGTTGTTTGCCTGCCACCGATATGCTAGGACATAAGTCTTGGTTTCTAGAGACCACCATAAATATTGTCTTGCTGATGTTCATCGACAGACCGGCTTTCTCGCTGCACTCATTGACTTTATCTACAATGGTTTGCAAATCTTGTTCAGAGGCTGCAATGAGAACAGTGTCGTCCGCATAACGCAGGTTATTAACGACCTTGCCATTGATTTTCACTCCGGCTTCCAGACCTTCAAGAGCCTCCGACATCACTACCTCGGAATAGATATTGAAGAGCAACGGAGACACAGCCTTGCAGAGCTCCACGACAGATCTTGATTTCCTCGGTCTCCTCATTTTTAACTTTGATTGTAGCTACTTGGTTCTCGTACAGATTACGGATAATCCTGACGTCCTTGCCATCGAGTTCAATATCTGTTAATAGACCCAGGAGGTGCTGGTGCTTAACCCGGTCGAATGCCTGTTCGTAATCTATAAAGCACAGCAGTGCATATCCCTGCATTTTTTACGAGGACGTTGAGGGCAAGAAGAGCTTCACGAATACCGACACCAGAGCGAAATCCGAATTGACTGTTTGTTCGTCACATTTCGGTCTTACCCTGTTCTGTATGATGTTTCTGTTGCTGTAAGAACACTTCGTCTGTACATACCTACATTTTTTTTTTTGGTGAGGGAAATTGAAGGTCCTAAGCTTCGTAAGTCTAAGGTCTAAGCGTTTTTTTTTTGTTTCCTGGTTGGAAAATCCTCATGCATGTCCGCCGCCCTGGGGTGGGCGACAGGGTCTGTCAGACACCTACTGACTAAAAACCACCCCGGTGTTCCATCTCGCACCTACACCGGGGTTGCGAGAACGAACACTGCTTCCGCAACCCCCGATTGGTGCTGGCCCACCACTGTGGGCCTCCTCGGCTGAATGATGTGTACGACTCCCCCCATGACGTCTAAGAGTGGCGCGTGTGGAACACTTCGCGCCGCCACCCCGGGTCCTGATGTTTGGGGGGCGACAGATGTCCCCGAGTGTGTCGCCCCTGGACCAGTTTAGGGTGGCTGAAAGAGGGCGTTATCCGCCCTCCGCCGACGCCCGGTGCGCCTGCTGTGGGTCGGGTGAGAGGACGAGATCTCCCTCTCCCTGTCCACAGCCTCTGCGAGACGACTGTTTCGCAGAAGGAAACCACCGCATCCCAGGACTCATCACTGCCGACCATCGACTCGATTACGGCAGTGACAGCTCCCTGCCGGCCGAGATGAAGGCACGGCGCAGCTCCTCCGCGCGTGGCATACTCTGCCAGCGTATGCCGCTCTCGGCAGTTGATGCAGTAGTGCTACCGGGCGTCCAGCTCCATGTTTATGCGACACAGGTACTTTCCGAAGCAACCATGCCCCGAAAGTACCTGTGTAATCCGAAACATCAGGGAGCCCTGCCTTCTCCCGAGCCAGTCCGCCAGTACCGGCCGGATCGCCTCGATGGCGGTGAGGCCTGCGGTAGGGCACGAAAGCCTGTCCCGCCATTCTGCCACCAGGACCTCTCGGAGCTGCGACCGACGCTGCTCGAGCTGACGCCGTGAGCCGGGTGGCGGCGCCCGCCGGAGACCATGAAACCATGGCCTCCGACTTGTTAAGCGCCACCTCCAGGCCTAGGCGACGTATGCGGCCCACCACCTGTGATACCGCAGCCGTCGCCAGCAACGTTGTTTCCCTGTGCGAGCTCTCCCGGGCGGTGACCAGCGTGGCGTCCGCTTAACTCGTCAGATCTCCCCTCAGTCTGAGCTCGCCTCTCAGCACCCAGTGGTACGTCGTCTACGTTACGAAAAATCAAAGCATGGGAAAGAGCTTCAATGATTGAAGAACGTCTAACCGGACTGGCACTTCTCCACGTCCATAAATACGTACCCATTGAAATAGATGAAGTGATAAAACATTTCGGCAGGAGACGTAAAAGAAAAATTGATTTCGTTATTTAATTAGGTATTTTTATGTTTAGTAGGTACTTATTAATAAAATATCTTCTTTTTAATTGTATCTATTATTATCAAAGTTTAATTAAAACTTCTTCTGACTTGACCACGACTATGTGACCCCCCCCTGGCGCCAAAGCTGGATCCGCCCTTGAATCTGTTAGATTTCATTATTACTTTTTCAACTTTATCTGTACACCATTAAGGCTCAAGGTTGATTGGGAATTTTCGACAGTTTCGGTTGACCTGCTGTCGTCCGTACGTAGGTTAGGTAATCATTCGTGCGCGACTTCAGCTCTCATTTGGCCGGTCTTATGAAGATAAGGTAACAGTGAAAGAGCATATTATACAATAGGAAAAGAGTATAAGCATTTCGGTGAAGTCGAGTTGGTAACCCACTTGACACATCATCAACCTTTTTCTCATCCCACTGCTGGGCACAGGTCTCCTCTCATACGGAGAAGGATTGAGCCACCCGCCTGCTTCACATAAAATTCGGAAACAGGACAACAACAACGGATATCTTGAAGTAAATCTAGTTTATCGAGTTGGTCTTGGCCGTCTTGGGTAGGGCCAAGTTATAGTACATAACGGCTGTCGCATTTGATTTGATCAGCATAATCAAGGATGAGTAGAAGCGTAGTATTCTGTAATCTGTGGTAGAAGTAATTATGAAAGAGCAGTTTTGGTTGCAATTGGTAGAAAATTACCTACACAGTTACCTACGTATTCATTGATGCAGAAGATGCAAATAACTTGCGGCAAATTTCCTGTAAGTAGGTTTGTTGATAAATTTTCGTGAGCGCCTTAACGCTAAATAAACGCGATCACAGCAAACATTGCTATATTTAAATAAATAGGCATTTGGATACGGAAATTGGCCAATTTTCTTAATTTATTTTTTAGAGAGATTTATGAGGATTAAGTAAACATGCCTAAGAGTAAGTAAAAAAACTAGGGCTCTCTACTATGTAATACACAATTCACAAGGCCTCTTTATACTGTACGCAAAGAACATCCATTAGTAATGAAGAGGAAGTAGTTATTTACAATTGCTACGTGTTCCATTGTGAACTGTAGCTGTGAGTGTTGAGGCCTGAGCTGCTGCCGTATTAGACACATTCAGAGGTTCAACAATTGCGACGAAGTTCATTGACTTAAAATTGTCAATAACAAAATTAAAATGAACTTGCCCTGTACGCGTTCTTATAGTTCTGCGCAAGACGTCCAACATGCGCAGATCACTGCAATGCTACAAAATCAACTTCACTCCATTGCCTCAAATATCGTGAAAAGATAATCCTTTTTACAATAATACCTATCTAAACGACATAATGCAGGTTTTGTTCTGTACTAGTGATCATTAATTAAATGTTAGTGAGTGATATTGTTCAAATGATTTGAGTGGTCAAAAAGGTTTTCGCGTGTATGAATCAATTAAGAATTCATTGAAGAAAGCGTAAGTGAATTAAAAGTCTTACTGTATTATTCTGTCAATTTTATGAATGTGGTTTATATTATTAATTGGAATACATTGAAATAGTGAAGAATAAAAGTAACCTACGTTTAGAGTGTTATCGTATACAATTTACAGGCTTTAAAATGAATCTGCCTAGTCATATAGCCCAATGCTAGTTCTCCATAAAATATATTCACAATATCTTTACACGAAAATCATATCGATTTTACTCGAAGTCGAGCTTGTAATAAAATGAATAAATAAGAAAAATGATATGATGAATAAAATTGGGTGCCCTCATTGATAAAATATAATATTTTACAATGGGTGCCCTATATTTATTTTGAACGCGATTTAATTTTCACATGATACTATCTTACCAATCAATGTCAATTGTCAAATTAATGTTGACAGATTGATATGTGATAGTGCTTCGATTTTCGAATTCAAAATTTTGTTTCATCGTGAATTGAATTCATATTTCCTAAGATTAATTTTATTTTGTTTTATAACATTAATTAGTTAAATATAACTAAACCGATGCTCCATCAGAATTTGATTGTAAACGATTGTTTTAATAATAATGTGAAATATAAAGTTTATTTAATGCTATTTGAATGATTTCCTGAGAAAATGTTTAATAATAGTTCACAACAACAATTCGTTGGTTTAATTAACTCAGAATGGGATTAATCAATATGATTTTTGGTAGGTGCCGTTGCTTACTCAATAATGCAAGAAGAATAAAAGACATTTTGGCACTTTCAGTCGGTAAATTGCAGATGCAACTATAAGGCTTGAGCGAGGCTCTAAAATAAAGATAGTGATGAAGATCATAATTATTTCCAGATAACACTTTCCTCGTTGTAAGTACATAAATCATTTCTTCCAGATAATGGATAACGAGCAGCCCCACCAAGAGCTGGTAAAATGCGTGGTGGTAGGCGACACAGCAGTTGGCAAGACACGTCTCATATGTGCACGTGCCTGCAACAAGCATGTGTCGCTGTCACAGTTGATGACCACGCACGTGCCTACTGTGTGGGCTATTGACCAGTACCGGATATATAAAGATGTAAGTGGAACACACTTTTTACTTTTTATTAAACATTGCCCCATACTAGAAATTTCTCCTGTATCATGGGTTTGTTTACAAATATTTAAACTCACATATGCAAACAGCCAGACTCGAAACTCTTACCTGTAGGCTATACAAATATTTGTTCCGTGTGGCAATTAATACTGCGGCAAAACTTCCAAATACCAAAGCTATCTCAAGAAATATGTACTATAATAGTATTGTATCCTGAACTTGTGCTATTAAATTTTTTATAGGACCTTAGCAGAGCTAGCAAAATTCCTGTTAAAAATTTATGAACCAATCTCAAAATTTTCTAAAGTTTATAACAGTATGCAGCTTACATACTTTGATTGTGAAATAAACTGGATATTTTTTTCCTTATTCATAAACAGGTTCTAGAAAGATCTTGGGAAGTAGTAGATGGTGTGAATGTTTCACTGCGCCTTTGGGATACTTTCGGTGATCATGAAAAGGACAGGAGATTTGCTTATGGAAGGTAATCTCATGTTATCTTTTAACATTTATTTACATATACAGTATGTTAACTAACAGAGGGTGTTCCCGTTAACCCGAAATAGTATAGCATACATACATGCTAAAAAAAATATTTCCATTCGAAAACAAAATGTTTTAAAATTTTTTCCAATAAGAAAATATTCAATAAAAATTTGAAATTGACATGTAAGAGAAACACACTGTACACGCGAACATGAAAGACGGCAACGTCGCAATTTATTTATACATGATGACTACTATTTTGATTTAAAACAGGAGGTTTCAAATTTATTTCCAATTAGAATTTTTTTTTATTCGGATTTTTTATGCTTATTTTTCTATGCTGATATTTTTATTTTAATCTATTAATGATATATATTAACGAGTTTAAGGGAACGCCTTCTGTTATTTAACATACTGTATACGGCTCCATCAGCTATCTTTTTCTGTGGACAATGTGACCTGCCCACCTCTGTTTAAGTTTGGTAAATCAGAGCTAACAGAAGAAGTAGTATTAGAAGACCTCTCAAGGTGGACTAACACCTTGGACAGCCTAGTGAAGGCCGCATGAACTCCAGGAACTATCTGAGAGATGGTACCGGTTGAAGTCGAGGTGGATGGGGATACCTTTTTCTATCAGCAGACATCTTTCAGCTGAAATTATGACGATGATGATGAACAAATTTACGCAGACATAATTTACATAAAATTTCCACATACAAGTATAAAACTTCAATAAAACATTAAACTTTAAGCATTTGTTTAGTAGGTATACAATTTTTATTTAACTAAGTTGGCTCTTACTAAACTAGTGCGCTTTACCATCAACAATTGCGTCACTGCTTACCATCAGGCAGGATTGCGGTCAACCGCTGGTTTATAATTAGTAAAAAAAAAAATGCCATTGAAACATGTGATAAGAAGCTAACAAGTTGTTACATTTTCAGGTCCGATGTGGTTCTCCTATGTTTCTCAATAACAAACCCTGTGTCTTTGAGAAATTGTGGGGCTATGTGGTACCCTGAGATAAGGTAATTAGCAACTTCATTTTAAAATACTAGCAGTTCTTAATTAAAAAAATGTTTTGAATATTAATATTTTGAACCACATAGGTATTCAACATGTCTTATTGTATGTTTGTAAATAAATAAATAAATAAATATTTTATTTAATAGGTACATGAATTTATTTATCTTGGATAATTAAAAAAAATAATAATAACAATCTGTGGTACAATTTTTTCGTATTAGTATTTAACAATATTATTTAATTTGTGATTATTTAATAACAATACAATAATGTTGTTGATACCATCGCTTTGCAGGGGTTTACCTTATTATCAAAAGGCTATTATTTTGTAACAAATATGCGACTTATCCTATTTTATTTTTTGTAATATAAAATTGTATATTATTTATTAATTCTAAGGGACTGATAACAATTTGTATTAACCAGTATGGTATTTAATGTGATAACCTAATCTACAATCTGTATATTATAATATTTGTATTAACCAGTATGGTATTTAATGTGATAACCTAATCTACAATCTGTATATTATAATATTTCTTTCAGACGATTCTGCCCAAACACACCAATTTTATTAGTGGGATGTAAAAACGATCTGCGTTACATGTACAGGGATGAAACCTACCTCAATTACTGTAAGGATCGCAGCCCTTTTATACGGTACGAAATTCCTACATTCTGAGCAATAACTTATAATTATTATTATAAAGAATTGTGTTCTTTTTAAGGAAAAAATAATCATTCTATTGCAAACATAGTTGGCATATGTTACTACTACTTAATATCAGACTTTTAAATCGGAATGAATAGTTTTGAATTATCTATATAAATAATAACCCTTATTTGAATATACAACGTGTAACATAAAGGGTATATCATACCAAGGGCATGGCACCTTTACATGACATCAAACTATATTGGAAGGGTTTTTTAATCCTATCTCTTTACGTAAGGAAGTCCTGAGAAAAAGCACCGCCTGTAATAAGCTACTACCATACTGGGCGCACAGAATTATTGGAGACATTTAACGCGATTTTGGCAAGTAACGTGACGTGTAACGAGTAGTTATTAACGTATGTAGTGTGGTGTCATGTTTGTTATGATTTGAATTTAAGAAACACACGAAGCCGATAAGTTGTTATCATTTTTTTGAGTTGAACCCTTCCCATATTGTTTCATATGATGTAAAGATGCCATGCCCTTGGTATGTATATACCCTTTATGTTACACGTTGTATATGCATAAATAAATTATATATTTAAATATTGAGTGTGAACATTCAAAAATAGTTGCTGTAAAGAAAAGAAATTAGTACATAGTAAAAAAATGGAAGCTATTCGCAGTCTGAGCTCCAAAGAAAGATGATATGTGAGCTGGGTCCAGTAGTACCGGTTTTTGAATATTTTTTTTTATTACAATAGTAATTTTTATTATGATAACAAACATGATTCATACATACAAAAGAAAAAGAAATGTACAAAATAACATGAAATATTTACGCATGAATCTACAAACTATGTGTCACCCTGTCTCCTAAACTAGGTAATCCTGTATCTTAGGAGAATTATTATTATTACATAATTTTTTGCGCCGATTCAAATTATTCCACATAATCAGCCTATAATTTTCTCACTCCTGGGAAAGGCCTACTCTCGGTGAGAGGAAGTAGGAGTAATCTACTACACAGGCCCGGTGCAGTTCGGTAGATGTGACATGTCTTTGAAGTTTTGTCGTTAGGTTTCCTACGTTTTCCTTCGCCGTTTTGAGAGCAACCCTGATGAAATAATTTACACAAAGTAAAGCGCCTGACGGGCTTCGAACCTTCGATGTACAAGTTGTAAGTCGCGGGCGGTACCACTGGGCCACCAATACTCTTTTTCCACGCCTGACGTAAATTGGCATATTTTTAGTAAGTACCCATGCTTTTAATAGCATCTACACTTCTTAATTTGACAGGACTAAAATAATATTTATCTTTTATCCTTTTCATAGAAAGAGAAAGATGCATTGAACTTCACACTAACACATAATATTTATATATTTATTCGTGAATTGTTTAGTGTTTAAAATTTTCTTAATTGTTTTTATGCATTACTAGCTTTCCGCCCGCGGCTTCGCCCGCGTGGAGTTCGGTTATATCATGCTTTTTAGATTTCCCTCGGGGATATCAAATTTTTCCGGGATAAAAGGTAGCCTATGTCCTTTCTCAGGGTCTAAAGATTGTCTGTGCCAAATTTCATTACAATCGGTTCAGTAGTTTTGGCGTGAAAGCCGGACAGACAGACAGAGATACTTTCGCATTTATAATATTAGTATGGATTTTGGGTTAACATGACAAGATCAGGGAGTATTGTAACTCCGTTGTATCAAGTTCCTTTCTTGCAATTACCTCTTTGTACATTTACTTCAAGTACCTTAGCGCAAAATCACCAATGAAAAAACAAACGCCTTGATAAAAGTTCATAGCAATGTTATTGTTTGAAGTTTTTGTACCTTTGTCCTAGGAGTTCCACGATATTATTTTTAGTATACTACAGATATGAAAAGTTCCTAAACCTTTTTTATTATAAAATACTAATTTTCAGTTATTTTGCATTGTATATTGTTAGGAATCATGATCATACACGGGTTTTCATTGCGGGGTCTCTTCCATACTTCAGTTCAGCCATGTCATTTAGCTTGTGAAAAAGGGGATTGGTGCCAATATGTCTATTTCCTTCACAGGGCTCCAAGAAAAAGCGACCTGGTAATGCCGGACCAAGGGCGGGCACTAGCCCACGAGTTTGGAATATATTACTACGAAACCTCAGTGTTCACTTACTATGGGGTCAATGAGGTCTTTGAGAACGCCATCAGAGCTGCCTTGATAGCCAGGAGACAGCAGCGGTTCTGGATGACTAACTTGAAGCGGGTGCAGAGACCACTCTTACAGGTAGGCATATTCAATTATTCACATTCAATGCCATCGACTCGCCCGGAGAGTCCACGTAAACTCTCCGGGCGAGTCGGTGGCACTGAATATGTTAAATTTTGTTTGCGGCAGGCTTTCTCCAATTTAATTGTGTTCAAGGCTAACCTTGAATACAATTCACTCTAGAGTGAATAGGCTCTTAATAAACTAGCACCCTTTACCATCAACGATTGCATCACTGCTTACCATCAGGCGGGATTGCGGTCAAGCACTAGTTTATAATGTTAAAAAAATCGGCCAATTTCGAGTTGGACTCGCGCACGTAGGGTTCCGTACTTATCTTTATGGGCAAAATAAAATACGTTTGTTGTATGGGAGCCCTCCTTAAATATTTTATTTTTTATATTTAGTACTAGCTTTCTGCCCGCGGCTTCGCCCGCGTGGAGTTCGGTTATATCGCGCTTTTTAGATTTCCCTCGGGAATATCAAATTTTTCCGGGATAAAAGGTAGCCTATGTTCCTTCTCAGGGTCTAAAGATTGTCTATGCCAAATTTCATCAAAATCGGTTGAGAGGTTTAAGCGGGTAAGCGTAACAGACAGACAGACAGACAGACACAGTTACTTTCGCATTTATAATATTAGTATGGATAGTATGGATTTATTGTTATAGCGGCAACAGAAATCATAATCTCTGAAAATTTCAACTGTCCAGCTATTACGGTTCATGAGATACAGCCTGGTGACAGACGGACAGCGAAGTCTCATGAATAGGGTTCCGTGTTACCTTTTAGGTACGGAACCCTACAAAAACCTGGAGTTTATTATGAAATGCTTGTTGAAATAGTTGTTTGACATAGGATGTTTGTCTACAGGCACCATTCCGACCTCCTCGTCCGATGGAGCCTGAGGTGGCTGTCGTGAACAGCACTTACCTTGAGAACATGGCCACTCTCATGCGACAACAGGTAAATGAAGTAAGATGTGAAAGTTTTCTATATAGATTTATACAATCCCATGCATGAAATAAGATATACAATATGTAAAGAAACCCTGTCCGACCCAAAAGGATAATAAACTTTAGGTATACACATGACCAAATAAAATATGAAATTTTACATAATCATCATGGTAACAATACTAATGAATTTGGAAATATTCTTTTTTTTCCACGAATTCATTCCAACTTCCCCTAAATTTGGTAATTTAAAAAAAGTGACAACACCAATTTGAACAGTATTATTATGAGTGATGCGACAACATGCCGCGTGCCCTGCCCTCCTTCATCCGCGCTTGTATGCCTAATGTATTTCCCGCCCATGTATTAAGTTACCTCGCTTTTGCGAAATAATATTTTTTTAGGGAGATTTTTTTTTTTTAAGTTTAGCCCTGCTTTGTGGGCATTATTAGAATCAGTTAACGATACCTAACAATACCTTCATGGATCGGACAGGGTTTTCTTTACATATTGTATATATGAATATAGTATTATGTACACTATAAAACCAAATAACACAACACCCTAATTTTAGGGATTATGGGATTAACTATAGTAATAGTTAATCCCATAATCCCTAATGATGGTCACCCACTGGTACTATAGTAATAGTTAATCCCATAATGCCTAAAATTAAAAAAATGCCCAGCAAATGTCCGGCAAAATGATTCCAACTTATAGTAATAAGTTGGAATCATTTCTTCCAACTTATTACTTATAGTAATAAGTTTCGAACCGTCAAGTGCTTATACAAAGTTCCGTACAAAGTCTCGTGAACATTTTTCACGTGTTTTCTTTATATATGTACTAGCTTTCCGCCCGCGGCTTCGCCCGCGTGGAATTCGGTTCTAACGCGTTTTTTAGATTTCCCTCGGGAATAAAACTAATTAAATGACGATTGATCAGTTTTCGACCGGAGATGAAAAATGATTAAATTACTAAAATGGCTATTAAAAAATAAGGGTTGATCGTAGAAGGGTGATAATTTACGATTGTATGTATTTTTGTATGTTGTATCATAAAAATATAGAAACGAAAAATTTTGTCTAAAAAAAAAAAGTTAGGGGTGGACTACCCCTAACATTTAGGGGAATGAAAAATAGATGTTGGCCGATTCTCAGACCTACTCAATACGCTCACAAAATTTCATGAGAATCGGTCAAGCCGTTTCGGAGGAGTATGGGAAAGAAAACTGTGACACGAGAATTTTATATATAAGACTAGCTTTCGGCCGCGGCTTCGCTCGCGTGGAGTTAGGTTATATCGCGCTTTTTAGATTTCCCTCGGGAACATCAAATTTTTCCGGGATAAAAGGTAGCCTATGTTCTTTCTCAGGATCTAAAGATTGTCTGTGCCAAATTTCATCAAAATCGGTTGAGACAAAAGACAGACAGACAGAGTTACTTTCGCATTTATAATATTAGTATGGATTATTTGGGCTCCATAATATTGCTTCTTGCCAAATTTCACTACTCTAGGCCAACAGAAAGTACACTTTTTTGTGGATGGGAAATCATCAAATGACCTTTCTTGCTCTGGACGGAGCGAAATGGCCGGGTGTTCGATGTTGTCTCCCGAGCAGGACGTCTCACGCGCTCCGCCTCCTCCTTTGCCAGCATCACTGCTTCGCAGGAGGTGATGGCCTGCCATGCACTCTCGCTCCGGACCAAGGCCTGGACCAGCGTCGGACGCGAGAGATCGCCGCTGATCACCGCCATAAGTACACGGCGGTGCTCTACCTATAGGTTTTGATTTCCTTGCGAGTGTCAAAATATGCGGTGATGAAGAGAACATAAACCGCCCGTATCTTTTGATTGCTTGTCTAAAAAGTTTGAATTGCTTCAAGGGATTTTAGCCCAGAGTATTTGATATTCGTTTCTGCTTGATAATTAGGTTGTATCCTAAAAAATAATATAATGTCCATCAGATAGATTAAAAAAAATGGAACGCGTATTTTTTATTTTTTCTTTCATTCAAATACACTTAGGAAGATATACTGATTTGAAATGCCGCATGACGTCACGCCGTGGTACAAAATATGCCACGGCGCGGCGTGACGTAATTAGCCCCCACTCCGTAACATTAATACGCTATATCTCAGTAGTTTTTGGTAATTCCGACAAAATAAAAATACGGGTCATAATTTTTTTTATTATCTATAAGACGGACTAATTTTTTTTTTATTTTCATACCTTGGATACATATTACATAATTATATTGATACCCTATTCTAGGCGTTTTAAGTGAAGACAGACGGGCAACGATATTGTCTTATAGAAGTTCTGGTTTTTCTTCTGAGGAACGGAACCCTAAAAATTTAGAAATCCTACGTAAGGTTAATGTCTTTTCAAGTTCGTTCTCATTCCGATTTTAGACTGACCTCTATTTGACCTATTGCATGTATTTATTAAATAGCACGTGAGGGGTCGTTGACTATAAGGTAGTCAAACGAAATACATTTTTTATTATAGTCGGAAATATCTTGGAACCAATGAGTAATACATATTTTATTAATTAAACCAAGAGGAGAATCGATCATACTTGTTTGAACTTTGACTTGGGGCTTTATAGCTAAGCTAAGCCCGCGGCTTCCCCCCTCGGGATGTCCCTCGCAATTAACATTTTTTTTAAATTTCCGGGATAAAAAGTACCCTATTATTTAATCCGGACTTCTAACTTTACGTCTGCAAAATTTCAAAGCAATCGGTTTAGTAGTTACAGCGTGAAAGCGGAACAAAGCAACAAACTAACTCACTTTCCGATTTATAATATTAGTATCTAAGGAATATCTTTATAGCTACACTAGCTTTCCGACCGCGGCTTCGGCCGCGTGGAATCCGGTTATATCGCGCTTTTTAAATTTCCCTCGGGAACATCTTTTTTTTTTTTTTAAATAAAATGTAGCCTATGTAAAAATGTAAATTTCATCAAAATCAGTCGGGTCAGTCAGGTTTAAGCGGGAAGCGTAACAGACAGACAGACAAAGTTACTTTCGCATTTATAATATTAGTATGGATGGGTTGATTGATCACGTTAAGCTACGCTTACCGCGGCTGGTCCGTGGATGGGTGACCATCAGTACGTAACAAGATCCCTCCGTGCCTACGAAAAGACATTTCGACAAGTCGTTGAATCCGGCTGTCATTTGTAGATCTTTGACTATAGTTATGGGTCATCAGAAGCCGAGAAAATCTGACAACCAGGCTTAGCAAGTCTTATTAAGTAACTGGATTGCGGAATCAGATAAGCAGTCTCTCTCAGCATAATAATAAACCGGTATTCACGATATGATACGATGTCAGGATCAACTTCTAGTCTAACCAGATACATCGGTGTGGAGGTATAAGGAGCAGCGTGTAAGGCCGCTGCCTCGAATCTTGCGGGCAGCGGGGCGGCGGCGGCAGCGGCGCGGTAGCCGGGCGGGCATCGAAGACCCGTTCTCGAAACTAGTGGGCAGATCGCGCGTCACTATAGCCGCGTAGTGTTGTGTTCACGATTGTGTCGACGAGATATTTGTTTTTATTCGCGAAAGAAATGTCTGAATAATGGCGGCAACATCTTTTTGATTCAAATATATTCCTAACGCTCGATTACCGCTCACTGCCCGCAAGATTCGATCGCGAGAAGTACACCGCTCGCTACCCGCCACCGCCCCACTGGCGCGCCGCTGTTTTCGAAAACCGGTCCGTTTGATTTTACGAATAAGATCCTGCCGCTCACTCGCCGCCGCCGCCCCGCTGCCCGCAAGATTCGAGGCAGCGGCCTAAAGCTCACTCACCCTCCATAGAAAAGGGAGGATCTTCCGACCAGACTGGGATTGTCTAGCGGACACTTTGCCCGCCGTTTGATGTCGTGATATTGTATGCGTGCTAGTTGCACAGTAAACTCTGCCTGCGAGATGTAGGATTAGCGTGACGTCAGTATGACGCGTTGTTCGCGTGTAGCGTTGTAGGTACTGTTACATCGGTTAGACTGGTGGTTGACCGCAACATATTGAGGATCGTATTGGCTAAGGAGATTATGAATTGTTTAGTTTTATCTGTAGCCAATTAACATCATATTGTAAAAACATGAAATGAGGTAACTTAAAATCTTTAGAAGCCTACTTTTAAGTTATCTACTGGCCTATTTTGTGACCATGAGCTATCAAAACGGGTGAAGGGTGGAGAAACCGGCATGTCCTAGAGGCAAAACTTCGAAGACATGTGACATCTACCAACCCGCACTGGGCCCGCGTAGTAGATTACGGCCTACTCCCTCTCACCGAGAGGGGGCCTGTTTCCCAGGAGTGAGAAGATTATAGGCTAATTATTTATTTATCAGTTTATAACTGTCCTTACAGGTCTTACCCTAATGCGACAGTGCAGTTATCCACTAATACTTTAATATATATACACTAATTCTTAAATATAACTAACAATATTTAATAAAACTCTTGCGAGTTCACTCAAAGAACACGAAAATATGTCCAGTCTATCATGGATTTCGTTCACCATACGGATTGCACGGGTGAGGGGTGCTTTCGCCAGTAGGTTGTTTCTGGCCACAGGCACGTTTAGCAGTTGCGGGCGTCGCCGCCTCCACACGTACCGATCCGGCACTTGAAGCTCTAGCTGACGTAGCACTCCTGGGTTATGTGCTACGCCACGCAATAACTTAACTGCATATGCAGCAAGACTGAACTCTCGGCGAACCCTGAGCTCATTATATCCCACCATCCCAAGTACAAAAAGTGGGGGGTACATCAACGGGTAGAACGGATACACTCCTTTTTAACACCCTTGCTCGTAAAGCTGATGTAATTCCACCGGTTTTAAATATGTAAAGCAGGCCATAACAAACGCGTGTTTTATCAAAGCAAATAGTTAAGTTATAGTCCATAACAGCATTATTTTCCATAACAGCATTATTTTCCATTTCAAGTAATTATGGAACTGATCGCCGCCGCACGGCTCGCGCTGCGCGCTGTTCCATATTTGAAATGGCAAATAATAATACTAATGGAGGGAAAGCAACAGTGTGCATTCACAGATTGAGTTTATTTAAAATGAACAAAATATAAAATACTTCTTTTCTGTTTCCTCGCAAGTGTGTTAAAAAACGTCGTACGATATACGTGCGTATTGGTTATAACATGCTCGGCTCAATTACACCCTCGCCTTCGGCTCGGGCTGAAATTCCGCCTCGCATGTTATAACCATCATTACGCACTAATATCGTAATGTACTATAAAGTTTAAAATACAAAAGCCTTGTAAACTTGTTCTGTACCCGTTCTTATTATGTATGTATGTATGTGTGTACAGCTGTCATTCCAACATTCAAACTAACTGCGCACTTTTACTTTAAAATCATAACTGTTATCTGATATCAGAACATACAATAATATTTTTCTACGACCATTTGGTAATTCGCTTAATACATAACCATAAGTCATATCTCAATAGTACTCATTCCTGCCAAGCCGTGTTACAATGACCATTTCCACACGGGTAAACCATACTACAGTGAAACTTTTTAAATTTTTTATGTGGCTATGGCATCAACAAATCCACATATGATTGTGCCAAAAAGCGCGCGTATTTGCGTCACGACTGACACTTGACAGCCTCCGTGGCGTAGCGGTAGCGGACGTGGCCGCTGCGTAAGGTGGCGCGGGTTCGATCCCCGCACAGTGCAAGTATTTGTATGCATGAATATGAATATTTGTACTGGTCTGGTCGTGCCTCGGAAAGCACGTTATGCCGTTGGTCCCGGTTGCCCTACGAACATCTAGTGGCAGTCGTTACGGGTTGTTGGAGCCCTCAAAAGTCCTACAATTGTCTAACTGCAATGCTTCGATGTCGCCTTCGGGTTGTGGAGGTCAGACGGCAGTCGCTTAATGGAAAATGTCGAAGTTTAGCCATATCAGCAGTTGGACTGGTAAAGGGAACCCCAGACTCCAAAGCTGAAAAGGCTTCGGATGCGACTGGGATTAACACTGGGATGATGATGATTTGCGTCACGACTAAACATTGCATGTTATTAGGCTGTATGGATGAATTGCCTTTGCCTTTCATTTGTGGGATTATAACAACAAGCAACATTACGCGCGCCGCGCTATTTTCGCGCCATTGTTAAGTTTTATCTGCATTTACTTCAAGGTCATAGAAAAAGTTTTGTATGCCATTGTCGCAAACAGCTATTGTAATACTCATGCTGATCTATTGTGCCAAACACTCACTCATATTACAATAGCTATCATTGCTCGACAGTGGCATAAATAACTAAGTATTCCATTACTAAAAGCTTAGACACTGACAAATAGTTTAAACACCTTTTTCCTCCACAGTATTTCTCGGATATGGTGATAATATGCGGTGCAAAGGGATTCCCAGTTCACCGGTTTATGATGGCGGCAGCATGCGAAGCCTTCCACCGTCTGCTGACCAACGAGTGCGTCAGCCTTTCTGCTGAGCTCGCTAGGAGTTCCAGTGAGAGCAGCATGGTAATAACACCTTCTTTTTTATTTGTTTTTAATAGAATATAATACTCTTTAGTATTATGTACTGACGATGTGACATATGGAACTGAGACGTGGTCGCTAACAATGGGTCTTAAAACAAAGCTCAAGGTCACTCGAAAGGGCAATGGACCTCTCCAGCGCCTTGCTATGTTTGGACTTTCACTGCGTGATCAAATCAGAAATGAGGAGGTTTGCAGAAGAACTAGAGTAACCGACATAGCCCGAAGAATTGCAACACTTAAGTGGCAGTAGGGCGACCATGCACCGAAAGATCCAGCGTGGGTAGGCTCCCGACATGGTGGACCGACGACCTGGTCAAGGTCGCGGGAAACTGCTGGATGCGTTAGGTGCAGAACCGGCTGAAGTGATGATGATGATGTATGGACGACTGCAGGTCACGCTACCTGAAACTCACATATTCCCAATCAACATTGAACCTTAATGCTTTTGTGATACAGTTGAAAATCCAATACAAAATCTGACAGATAGAAAGTAGCTTGATGTTCTGTACACCATATAAATTACAGAGCATAGATATGAAGATTTTAAAAATAGTGACGTAATCGCTAAGAGCTATCTCTAACAGACAATCTTTGAATACCAAGGGGAAAGAGAGAAATAGTGTAGGTAGTCTACGATGTACTTAGAATTTACGTGTTTAGAATTTAGATTATCCATTGACCTAGATTGCGGCCGATAGAAATGATTTTCAAAATCTGTCTTCCCCCCTGACCCGAGAAGGCCTACAGTGGCTGGCCAGCAACAATCGGGGGTTGCGGAAGTGGTGTTCGTTCTCGAAACCCACCCCGGAAACAAAAAAAAAGGGAGTGAACTACAGAACGATCAACATCACTGACGTCCGCTCTAAGTGTAGCACTTTATCGGCTCACTGTAAGCCGTCGGCTCAGGGCTTTGCAGACGGTCTACAGTTAGGCGACAAAACGCTTTTCATCTAGTAAAAATGTTTTTTTCTTTTTTGTTGCAGGTGAGCAGTATGGGTGAGGCGACTGCCGGCGAGTTTAACGAGGACACCGAGTATTTGATACGACAGGACCAGGCTAAACAAATGAGGTGAATATAAAAATTTTACTCATCTAACCTTCTGGTTTTTATTGATTTATTCAAGAACAACTAACAAAGCAACACTAGAAACTTAAGATTTCATATTTTTTTATGCATTATAGTTTAGCATTAAACATAGAAGCAGAAACGTGGTATCAAAACAAGTTTTCTTTATCCTATTTTATACCGCGTTAATCGAGGGACTGAAACAATTTGCCTGCGGCGGTGTTTCCGTGACTACAATTTGAGTGTCCTCAAAGCTAGAGTGAATAGGCTTTTAATAAACTCGCGCTTTACCATCAACGATTGCATCACTGCTAAGCATCAGGCGGGATTGGGGTCAAGCACTATATTTGAGCCAAATTCGATAAAGAATAGAGGTAAACAAACCGTTGCTAGGCAACGAGTAGTTTACACCTAAAATACAGATGTTAACAACCTTTTCTACATAGACGGTTTTCATAAAATGAATAATCCTACTTCTTACTAAACTAAACAGTTTATTTATGTTTAGATATTTATGATTTGCATAGAACGTTTAACGGATTTGAATGAAATATGACAGACATGTAAGCTAATTTCCTAATAGGTTAAATTTTTTGATACATAAATATAGTATACTATAATTGGTCCATACTTGAAAGTATTACAATGCATGTGTTATGCAGTTGCTTTGAAAGTAATTAAAATACTCAAAATTGTAATGACAAATGCTTCAACTTTATTCAATGGTTGAATTCCACAAAATGTGTTTAATACCTGGATTTCATCCATCTTTCTTTTTTTGTAGGGCTATCACGCAAAATTAATATCGACTTTTTAATGGTTTTTCGAAATACTAAGTTATTATGCATGTTATTTTAGTGATTCTATTGAAATATGCTGCAATAGGAATCGATAATAAATAGCTAGCATGTAAAAGCCAATAATCACGTGAATAACGGGAGATTTGTAAAACGATTTCTATTCTTTACGGAGCTAGGCGATGTTATAGTTAATAATTTATAAAAAACAGATACTTTTACACATTCTGCCTTTTCTAACGACGCGCCTGGATTTTTATAGCCCCTCTACAAAATATTAATAATAATGTGGTTTCCAGGGTATGGGATCAGATCAAGCGTCGGTCTTCATGTCAGATCCTGCCTCTGAGCGACAGTTGTAAAAAACCTCCGGATTTATATAGAGAGGTCAACCATCCCGCTATCATCTCTATAAGAGTTGTTAAGGTAATTTAAATAAGAATAAGCAATTAATAAAAATAAGCAATTCTAAGAGAATTATTTACATGATCAGGTGAACTAGAAATTATGCTTCGAGTAATCAAAACTGCTTCTCGGTGGTAGGCCACAATATCGGCTGCATGTTGTTGGGTTTAACATTCATCACCTCTCTCAACTTCCGTCATCCTTCCTATTCAGTCAGTTTTTTTTGAGTGAATAGGCTCTTAATAAACTAGCGCCCTTTACCATCAGGCGGGATTGCGGTCACGCACTAGTTTATAATGATAAAAAAACTTGCCTTGAAAAAAAAATTATTTAAATAAATATGTGCCACTGGTTATGGGTTAATGTACACATACCATAGACAGAAGGTCCAGACCAGGCTCCTGAAACGTCCTATCATCCCTGTCCTGTCATTATTTTTAACCGACTGAAGACGAAAACAAAAGCAGGGCATTTTTTTAAACATTCCTAACTGCCTAAGAACAGCTTTTACACAGCCTGTTACTTGGAAATAAGATTTTAGCAAGAATTTGGCCGCGACTTACAAGTTTTAGGCCGTAGGTTCGAATCCCGTCAGGTGCTTTACTATGAGTAAATTATTTATCATCACTGTTCTCAAAAGGGTGAAGGAACACAGAAAAACAACCGACATATCCTAGAGGCAAAACTTCGAAGACATGTGACATCTACAACCTTCACTAGGCCCACGTGGTAGTTTACGGCCCACTCCCTCTCACTGAGAGGAGGCCTGTGTTCCAATAGTGGGAACTTAGAGGCTGATTACGATTATATATGTAAGTCTTATTACTCGACTGGGTAGCGTTCGGGAAGCACCGTATTGTCTTCTTGTCCAAAATACCTCAGTGCCTAGGGACAAAAGTCTTTAACCAATGTGTGTTACCGGTGATGACATATGGATCGTAGACGTGGTCCTTCACTATGGGCATCATAAGAAACCTCAAGGTCACACAGAGAGCTGTGGAGAGGGCTATGCTAGATGTTTCTCTACGTGATCGAATCAGGAATGAAGAGATTCGTAAAAGAACTAAAGTCGCCGACATAGCCCAGCGGATTAGCTCTCTGAAATGGCAGTGGGCGGGGCACATAGCTCGTAGAGCCGATGGCCGATGGGGCAGAAAGGCTCTTGAATGGCGACCACGTACCAGCAAGCGCAGCGTCGGACCGGACACCCACAGACTAGGTGGTCGGATGATCTGACCAAAATCACAGGGAAGCACTGGATGCTGGCCGTGTCCAACTGTTCTTTTTGGAAATCCTTGGGGGAGGCCTATGTCCAGCAGTGGAAATCATGTGACTGAGATGATGATGATGATGTAGAAGAACTAAAGTCGCCGACATAGTCCAGCGGATTAGCTCTCTGAACTGGCAGTAGGCGGGGCACATAGCTCATAGAGCCGATGGCCGATGGGGTAGAAAGGCTATTGAATGGCGACCACGTAAAGGCAAGCGTAGCGTCGGACGCCCACCGACTGCTGTGGACTTCATGTGGCTAAGATGATGATGTAGTCTTATTTATCATTTCAGTGCGACAAGATCCAACATGCAACATCCCAAACACAGACTATAGTTACGATGAGCAAGTTAATATCACAAACTGTGATGCAAGAGATTGTCAACTTTATATACACCGGCGCTTTAGACAGCAGTGCCTTCAAACAGCAGGTCAGTCGATATTCAACCTTATACCTGTATATATAAGGTTTAGAGTTATTGTGGTTTAGTGATGGAGTGATAGAAAATTCTGTCGTTCAAGATGGTTATTCTAATTCAAATTAATATATTTATTTTTATTTTACATAAATTAACATGGACACTTATGAAACTTAAAAAGCTAGGTGCTAATGAAAGAGATGGATTCTCTCTATATTTTCTTTCTTTTTTCATAAATTTTATATTATTTGTATTTTAATATTAATTAAAAAAATACATTCAACACAACAAAATACACAATGGGCGGCCTTATCGCTAATGCGATCTTTTCCAGGCAACCAAAGAATGGACAGATTCTCCCGAACCACAAATGGGACTGTTGCAGGTGCAAATAAATACAATACACAAAATTATACATAATAAATACATACTCAACATAATAGGTAAGCAAAGTAATAAAACCAAAATTGTTGTACAAGATCATAACAACAAGTAGTGTTCCTTCACAAGTCTCTTGAATTCCTGCAAAGACAGCGCGCGTTTTATTTCAATTGGCAATACATTGGCCTGAACAATAAAAGATTTATCAAGGTCTTTAGTTTTTTTTTTACAGTTAATAGTTATTTATGCCACTGTCAAGCAATGATAGCTATTGTAATATGAGTGATAGTTTGTGCCACGAGACGAAGCTGAGTGGCACAATCAGCACGAGTATTACAATAGCTGTTTGCGACAGTGGCATACAAAACTTTTTCTACGACCTTGAAATAATTAAATACAAAAAAAAACTGTCAATGAATGGCGCAAAAATAGCGCGGTGCACGCAATGTTGTTATAAACCCACAAATGAAAGGCAAAGGCAATTCATTCGTACAGCCTAATAACATGCGATGTTTAGTCGTGACATAACTACGCGCGCTTTTTGGCATAACCATATGTTGATTTTTTTCTGCCATAGCCATAAAAAAAAGGTTCATTGTAGACATTGTAGTACGGTTTACCCGTGTGGAACTGGTTAATTTAACACGATTTGGCAGGAATGAGAACTATTAAGATACGACTTATGGTTATGTATTAAGCAAATTACCAAATGGTCGTAGAAAAATATTCTTTTGATTTATTATTACATTCGACGACACGGTTAGCGCAGTGGCTGAGCAATCGACTGCTGCTTTTCATGTCGTGGGTTGGATACCCGCACGGAACAATTATTTGTATGACCTACAGGTAGTTGTCCCTGGTCTGGATGTTTGTGTATGTGAGTTTATATGTTTGTAAACGTTCCTATGATACAGGAGTAATTCCTAGTATAGAGCAACAATTTATAAAAAAAAACAATGTTTTAGAAACTTTTCTCTTTGAAATCATTTGTTATTTATTTGAACAAGTCGTATTTGTATAATATATGGTAAAATTATTATATATTCCGTGTCTTTACGTTACGTTCGTATTGTTTTTTCAAGGGTATACATATAACTGTGTGAGATATTATTATTATTAGAATTTTACTTACCGACAATATTAAATATTTTCTTTAAATAATTTCTATCACTTTGTCACTAACTCATTCCTTATTCAATTTTTGAATTAAAATAAGCTTTAGCTTTGTATTCGTATTTCATATTTAAATATATTATATTTTATTACGTGTATTTTAAGTAACTATTGAATATTATTATTGAATAACTTCAGCTATTTTCTTGCTGTCCCCTTGTCAAAATATTTTAATCGAAAATTAAATTAAAGAAATAGCAGATAAAGGTTATTATGGTCCAGCAGTTTAGTAGCTATGAGATTCTGAAATACTAACAATAATTATTAAATAATTTTAATAAGGAGACAGTGATTTAATTATATTATTTAATCAATCTTTTTCTAATCTACTGTGCTTCAATTTTTCTATTCTATGTATTGCCCACTACAAATAAAATATATTGCAAATTAAAAATGTAATATAAAATTAATAATTTTATTATAACAAAAATGTTTTGCAGTCAGCTGCTATCGGATTGTTACTGGTAAATCTTATTGCAATAAATTATGCCATTAAAACAAATTCATAATTATTAATTTTGACCATTATTATTATTATTATAAAAACAGCACCCTGTTTGTATTGTTGTGGATGTATTTCTTTGTAGTTTATCATATTTGTTACCACACTTTCTGAAGTATCATCAGTTGTCAAAAATATTTATGTATTCAAACGGGGTGAATACAGATGCAGAGGTGAATCCGGATCAACCTTAGTGTTATTGGCGTTGAAATAATATAGTTTTTTGCTAACAAGGGCACTTAATAGTTCATTTGTCATACAGTAAACACATTACAGCCTTCTTTGGTAATAACTAATGCTAAAATCCTTTTGAAAGTTTCGTCTCGATGCGATCCTGTATCGCTATTTACCAATCATACTTATGTAGGAATGGTTATTTATGGCACTGTCAAGCAATGATAGCTATTGTAATACGAGTGATCAGCACGAGTATTACAGTAGCTGTTTGCGAGTGGCATACAGAACTTTTTCTACGACCTTGAAATAAATGATACAAAAAACCGTCAATGTTGAGAAAATAGCGCGGCCTGCGTAATGTTGTTGTTATAATCCCACAAATGAAAGACAAAGGCAATTTATCCATACAGCCTAATAACATGCGATGTTTAGTCGTAACGCAAATACGCGCGCTTTTTGGCATAATCATATGTTGATGTTTTGATGCCATAGCCATAAAAATAAAAAAGTTTCATTGTAGTACGGTTTACCCGTGTGGAGATGGTCATTGTAACACGACTTGGCAGGTATGAGTACTATTGAGATATGACTTATGGTATTATGCTTAGTACATATAAGCAAATTACTAAATGGTCGTAGAAAAGGTGCATTTCAAAGTACGTGTTAGGTCTACTCACGTCGGCAATGCAATTCTGTGATCATATCACAGTGAAAACTTAGGTGGAGTGAGCTGTAAAGACTGATTTACACGTTGCAATTTAATTGCCTATGGCATACCATTAAAATTGATGCAACACAAATGACTCGCAACTTCTAAATGGTGTTTAGACAATGCAATTTTTATTGTTGCATCAACCTAATTAACTAGCAATTAAATTGCATCGTGAAAATTAGTCTTTATTCTAACTTATGCAAAGGATTGATACTTCACACAATACAATCCGTTATCACAGAATCAATCGGCTGGGTTCGTGTGCGGCAACGGGTAGAATACAACCCGAGCCCCGTGCTGAGCAATAGTAGCCGATGGATCACGAATTCACGAGTCCGTACGCTCAGCGACACTTTTTTTTTTCTAAAAGGTGTCTCGTAGTTCAACCTAAGGTTACGATCAAGTGCCAGGGTCCACCAAATGTCGCCACTGTAGGGATCGCCCTGAGGACACGGCGGAAGTCTGCCCGGCTTGGGTAGAGCACCGCCGTGTCCTCGTGGCGGCGATCGGCGGCACTCGCGTTCGTCCCTAGTCCAGGCTATGGTCCGGAGCGAGAGTACATGGCAGGCCATCACCTCCTGCGAAGCAGTGATGCTGGCAAAAAAGGAAGTGGAGCGTATAAGGTAGCGGGACTCCCAGCGTCCCCACACTCTAGCCGCCGCAGGAGACGCCCTGGTCGAGAGACAACGCCGTACGCAAGCAGTGTGCAGCTCGGCGCCCGGTCGCGGACCAGCCCCCTAATCAGCGAACAAATTTTTGTCAAATGATTGCGACTAGTTGGGATCGTTTGGACCGAACGGACCAATGGGCGGTTCAAACGAACCCAACTGATGCCAATTAGTCGCAATCATTTAACAAAAATGTGTTCGCCAATTAGGGGGCTGGCCCGAGTCGACAAGCGTTGTGTTTCACGCGCGCCTCAAAGAGATGTCAGCACAAAGTGATGGGGTCCACGAAGTCCGATGCCTTCTGGGTCAGGGTTGCGGGTTGGTTAAAAAAGAAACCGTGGCCCTGGCGCACAGGCAAGTGAAGTAACACGGGTGGGTTTTAGTCTCTAAAAGTCTGACACGCCCTTCCGCTCATTTGATGATATCCCATCCAGAACAAAAAAAAAACGTTACGGTCAAGTAAAGGAGCTGTGGTGCCGCATTTCCCCCCAATTTCAAGTTACTCAAATATCAACTATATTTCAATGACAACTAAGTTGATTTCATAGAGACGGACACTATTGAAAAAGTGTTAAAAAATATTTTTAATATTGTGTAGGAATTAAAGTTATTACGCTATAGTTAACTGTTTTTAATGTTAATTTCCTATATTTTGGTTTAGTTTTTAAACAGATTCAATTTAACTCGGCCAAGGAGTGCAACACAACTACTGATAAATATGGTCGTCAGCAATAAGCGAAATAAGATTTTGACAGTGACATTTGATTGACGTGTCATGTATCTACTAAGGCTATCGTATCTATATTATCTACCATACGACTGCGAAAAGAACAAAACATGAATTCCGAACATACGGCCCATTAAATAAACAGAATCAACTCAAATCAACACTCGACACAAACACAACGGGAAAATAGAACTGTCAAAGTCGCCAATCAACGTCATAACCACTGCCATAGCTACCTTAATAAAGGGTTATCTCACTAAAAAACGTTTCGAATAATTAATTATATATACTTGTATTTTTATTCAAATTAATTCAGTAATATTTTTATGAAAATCTTTCATTTTTTTTCCTTTTTATCTATATAGCGTACTTAGTGGTGGCCCAAAATGAAACATCTCCATTTTCGAAAAACCACTGAAATGTGAGTAATTTGTATATTATTCCGGTGTAGCGGTCCAGAAAAGCTTTAAAATGATATCTCATTTATGTATATTGATAAAATATGAAGGAAATTATGACGTATCTGCCGACATAAAAAAAAATCCTCATCTTTTTTAACTTATTGTTTAATGCTGGGCGCTTATACAATTGTTATTTATGCCACTGTCAAGCAATGATAGGTATTAGTAATATGAGTGATAGTTGAAGGGCACAATAACTCAGCACGAGTATTACAATAGCTGTTTGCGACAGTGGCATACAAAACTTTTTCTACGACCTTGAAATAAATAAATACAAAAAAAAAAACCGAACAATGGCGCAAAATAGCGCGGCGCGCGTAATGTTGATTTGTTGTTATAATCCCACAAATGAAAGGCAAAGGCAATTTATCCATACAGCCCAATAACATGCAATGTTTAGTCGTGACGCAAATACGCGCGCTTTATGTTGGTTTTTGATGCCATAGCCATAAAAGAAATTAAAAAGTTTCATTGTAATACGGTTTACCCGTGTGGAAATTGTCATTGTAACACGACTTGCCAGGAATGAGTACTATTGAGATATGACTTATGGTTATGTATTAAGCGAATTACCAAACGGTCGTAGGTAAATTTTATTTTATGTGGTTGACTGTTAAACGCGCGTTCCAATCAAATAAAAATAATAATGACTTGAAAAAGTGTGGTATCAAAATCTCTATTATTATTATTATTTTGTATTCATTAGATTTCTCACCTTATAATAACAATAATATAGCCAACACACATATTGTATATTGTTTTTTTTTTCTACAGTGTAGCTCCTTTACTTGTAGACTAGAGCTGTGTAAAGCTTTTTACCCGACTGCCAAGAAGGGTTATGTTTTTAGCGCGTATCTTGTATGTAATATTCTTTATTACCTGATATCTCTAGAACCGCTAAACGGTTTTTTTTTTATTGCTTTTATTAACAAAGCTGATATTATTTCATGCATAATTTTCTTTCATATGTATAAATAACGACACGGTTGACGCAGTAGTTAAATGATTGACTGCTACGCTGCGTGTCGCGGGTTCGATTCCCGCACGGAACAAATATTTGTATGACTTACAAGTAGCTGTTCCGGATCTTGCTGTTTGTGTATGTGAGTGGATTTTGTAAACGCACCCATGATACAGGCGAAACTCCCAGTTTAGTGCACTAAAGTGTAAAGAAATCACGAAGTGCATCTTTTGGCATAGAAAGAGCAGCAGTGCAATAGGGATCCTAGGTAGGAAAAAAAAATAGTCCGTCTTATAGATAATAAAAAAAATTACGACCCGTATTTTGTCAAAAATGCTGGGCGCTTATACAATAAATTATGCCACTGTCAAGGATAATTATTGTGGTACAAAATATACGAGCACGGCGATGACGTCAAATAGATTTTTTCAAATCATATAATCTTTTTCTACGACCCAAAATAATAAATACAAAAAAAAAATGATTCAATTTGCAAAAAGCGTTTACGCGTAAGTAATTTGTTGTATAATCCCACAATAGATGGCAAAGTTAATTTAATATCACTAATAACATTACAATGTTTAGTTATTCAGTTGATTTGAAAGTAATTAAAATATGCAAAATTGTAATGACAAATGTCTCAACTTTATTCATTGGTTGAATTCACAAAATGTGTTTAATACCTGATTTCATCCATCTTTCTTTTTAAGAAACTATCACATAAAAGTTAACTTTGGTTTTTCAAATACGTTATAAAAACCCCGGCCAGACTGTTGTAAACAAACCCTCCACATCGATCTCCACCGGCGGTTTACAACAGTGTAAACACTT
This sequence comes from Sesamia nonagrioides, assembly GCA_017933935.1. Taxonomy (NCBI): domain Eukaryota; kingdom Metazoa; phylum Arthropoda; class Insecta; order Lepidoptera; family Noctuidae; genus Sesamia; species Sesamia nonagrioides. The sequence goes on along the minus strand of JADWQK010000518.1, from coordinate 106,616 downwards.
GTTTGCAACAAAAATTCGTTTGACCTTCAACAACCTCTGTGGACGGGCGCGCGTTGCCAACCGCGTGTGCATTTCGCCGTTGTAAACACGTATTCCACAGTGTAAACGCATGTTGTAAACCACACAGGGTCAGTTTCGCAGCAGCTATCGTTGCGTCCGCACGTTACGCGCGCACGTATTACGAACTGAGTCGGCTAAAATGGCGTCTACGCGGGAAAAAGGATAAACAGATCATTGAACATTTTCATCAATTTCACCACAGACTAGGAGAATGGTGTATTCACCTACGGTAGGTTTCCCTTTTCAAATCCAGTCCCTCCCTTCCTCGTCTCATATCCAGACACCACATACTACCCAAATAACTCCATCAAGTGCTTCCTCCTCCTCAAACAACTCTGTTAACATTGAACAGCCACCTCGTTCTCTTTCGCAATATCCTCAGCAGTCACCTTTACAACATTCTTCCCAAATAACTGAACCGAATGTTTTGCCTTCCCCAAACTCGCCTCATATTCAATTACCTCCACCTCAATCGCCCGGTACCCAACACCCTCAGCAATCACCCGTACACTATTCCTCACAATTCTCGGAGCAAACTACTACGCCCTCCACAAAACCAACGACTTCGCCAATAAACGTAATTGATAATCAGGTAGTAATGTATGCAGAGGGTCCGGCTGGTGAAATTTTGAAGGAAATTCGTTGATTTTCAGAAAATAAATATTTTTTTTTAAACTTGCCTTTATTGTTTCTTTTAAAACTTTGTAAATTGCCCAACAAGTTTTAGGAATGATTTCCGATAATAGTTCATGTGATATTATAGAGCTGTATCTCAGATCTCTATAACATGATCCAGAGGCTAGGTATCTGAGAGTGACTAATAGTCTTTCTTCAGCAGAAACAGCCTCCCTCAGATGCGTATTTTTTTTAGTTATAAATGGCCTCACCATTTCTAATAACTCATAGAATGTCACCAAAATCAAGTAGATTCACTAAATTTAGATGACTAAGTTTCATTCTTTCCATAAGCCAACGCTTCATCCAAATTCTTTTCTTTTTTCTCCTCACTTGCGCACACAAGTGCTAATGCCACGCCAACTTTTGAAGTTTAGTTAAATAAGGAGCCATATCGCAACGCGTGCTTCCAAACAAAGAATCGACAACAAACTGAGGTGAGAGCCTTGTTGTAAACAGTGTGGACGCAAACACCAACCGTGGGCTCCACAAACCTCCCACCAAGGTGACCCCTGTTGGAAGCTTGTTTAAAACAGTCTGGCCCGGCCTTTATGCATGTTATTTTAGTGATTCTATTGAAATATGCTGCAATAGGAATTGTTAATAAATAGTTAGCATGTAAAAGTCGATAATCATGTAAATAACAGGAGATTTGTAAAACGTGAGTTGTGATGACCCTAAATTGGTTGGTATTGGAAAAAAATAAAAAATACGTGTTCAATATTTTTTATAAATCTATCTGTTGGACATTGAATTAGTTTTTAGAATACAACCCAATTCTGTGACCATCTCAATGTAAAAACTTAGTTGAAGTGATTGTGGAGTGACCTGACAATCCAACTAATGCAGGATTGACACTATTGATAGATCATCATCAACCTTATCGTCCCACTGCTGGGCTCAGGTCTCCTCTCATACAGAGAAGGATTGAGCGTAATCACCACGCTTGCTCAATGCGGGTTGGTGATTTCAGACAGTCAAACTTATTCATAAACGCTGCTTCATGTTAACTAGTGATTAGCGATTCTTTAACCATACATTGACTTTTTAACGTCACTTACTTGAATCACCCTTTATGAATAAACGCGACAGAGTTGTAAGGGGTTTATTCATAAACAATGATTAAAGTTAAGTGGCGTGCAAACGTCTAAAATGTATGTTTAAACAATCGCTAGTCACTAGTTAACTTTAAGCAGCGTTTATGAATAAGGGGGTTAAAGTCCAGCACCCTAATTGCGTAACACACTATCATTATCAGTTAGAATCATTTTGAACCTTATTGCTATTCCATTGCTCCATGTGGTCGAAAATGTGTCTGTTCAATAGCGTAAATAACGCAATGAATGTTGTTGAACTGTCAAAATGAAACCCATTGCTACTGATAATGTGTTACGTAATTACCCAGCAGGTTTCCTCAAGATGTTTTCCTTCACCTTGTAATCAGTCATTAGTGTCCAAGATACACTTAGAAAGTACATATAGCTTTAGAAAAGTTACATTGGTACTTGCCTGACCTGGAATCGAACCCGCAAACTCGTACTTGAGAAGCTGGTGTTTTAACCATTAGGCCACAACGACTTCGAAGTCTGAACAGTCTTTTCCGAGTCTTCTGAAGTCGTGATTGATAGCTCACTTCAAGCTAGTTCTTCACCTAAATTTTCACAGCGATATTTTAACAGAATAGGATTAGCTCTTTTTCTTACAAGGCATTTCTTGGTTTATTCATTTACTAGCTTTCCGCCCGCGGCTTCGCCCGCGTGGAGTTCGGTTATATCGCGCTTTTTAGATTTCCCTCGGGAACATCAAATTTTTCCGGGATAAAAGGTAGCCTATGTTCTTTCTCAGGGTCTAAATATTGTCTGTGCCAAATTTCATCAAAATCGGTTGAGAGGTTTAAGCGGGAAAGCGTAACAGACAGACAGACAGACAGACAGACAGACAGACCGACAGACAGACCGACAGACAGACAGACAGACAGAGTTACTTTCGCATTTATAATATTAGTATGGATTATTTTTGTGTAAAAGTGGCTTCAAAGAAATGCTATACATATGCCAAGTAGTTAGTAATCATGGTGGCAGAGATATCAATACAAAACCGATTACCATGGATTCGGTACATAATTCTGAAAGTTCTTCTTCTTCAGCCTATATAGGTCCAATGCTGGACAAAGGCCTCCCCCAAGGCTTTCATTGCATTGTGGGTTGCCATAATCCCACGCTTGGTAAGCGGGTTGAGGATCGCAGTAATTTTATATTCCACAGTAGAAGCGCTGCTGCCCGCTTCCCTGGTCAAGAGTTCCCTTAGTCGCTTCTAACGACACCCACGGGAGGATATGGGTTGGTACTATTCTTATCCCGGTACCACACGGGGCATTCTGAAACTATGATGAAATTTTTCGCGGGGTGGGGGAAGGGGGGTAGTACAGAATCCTGTACTGAACTCATGGTCACAGGATGCTTATCGATGCCTGCCTGCTATCCTGCATTTAAAATCGTTCTAATTTTTGCATACTGCCAATAGCCTATGCAGACAATTTACTAATCCAAGAATGGTCTATTGCCTTCTAGCTGTCGCGGTTTTACCCGCATAATTTTCGATTCCATAGGAACATTGGGATAAAAAGTATTCTATACTAGCTTTCCGCCCGCGGCTTCGCCCGCGTGGAGGTCGGTTATATCGCGCTTTTTAGATTTCCCTCGGGAACATCATTTTTTTCCGGGATAAAATGTAGCCTATGTTCTTTCTCAGGGTCTAAAGATTGTCTGTGCCAAATTTCATCAAAATCGGTTGAGAGGTTTGAGCGGGAAAGCGTAACAGACAGACAGACAGACAGACAGACAGACAGACAGACAGACAGACAGACAGACAGACAGACAGACAGAGTTACTTTCGCATTTATAATATTAGTATGGATGTTATTCCCGGTAATAAACTATCTGTATGCCAATTTTCATCCAAATCCGTTGAGTAGTTTTTGCGTAAAAGAGTAACAAACTTCCACTCATCCATGTTCATAATCTTTCGCCTTTATTATATTAGTAGGATACTACATCGGTTTAGCTAGTTAACTAAAGGTAAACAAAAGAACTACGTGAGCTAGTTAACGGACCATACGTAACACCAGGGGCTCTAGTCTGCTGTTACAATAGTGTCAGAATTGTCGATCAGTGGTCTCATAATGATCGATTATGACAAGTTTCGTAATCTACTAACAAAATGGCGTCATTATGACTTTCCAGTGGTCAATCACTGACATTCCAAATGTTCAAATTTGAAGTCATTTTTACTAACGGAATTTATAATAATGGTAATAAGGTAATGTTATTCTATCGCCATACCATTACGAGGCTGACCGATAAATTGATCGATCATTATGAATTTAGCAGATTACGAATTTTTAGCACAATGACTATGGAATTGTGTTGGAATGACAAACTTATAAAAAATGCAGACTAGGGCCAGCATTTCAGTTTTTATCCTACATCACAGTACTCTTCGATGTAGTTAATTGAATTCGTTAATAACGTTGCTAAATTCAGGAGTAGAATTTGTCCACAATATCAGTGGTGCTCACTACCAAGTACTAAGTTCTTTTCATAGCAGAAAATTTCCAACCCAATCAGACAGATGTCCTGAAAACTTTAGTTATCCAGACCCAAACACTGGTGAGCCATATTTGACTAGGGATATTGTCTTCATCAGGAGATCAGACAGGCGGCCGAACTGCTTGGCTTCCATGAGCTCACCAAGCTCAGTCAGTTCATCCTGGACCAGCACCTGTTGTTCGACAAGGGGTTCATGCTGCAGTTTCATACGGTGAGTTTTTTTTTTTTTTTTGTATATGTATTGAATTTGAAAGGTTCCAAAAAATCCATTCCAAAAGTATTCATTCTGCCTCATAATTGACGAGTATTGGAGAGCACCAGTATTACCTATATCTCCATTTCTTTGCCTAATATTTTCAAAATCAATTTTTTTTTGTATAGCATTGGTAGTGAATACATTTCCCAAGTTAAAGTTTATAGGTCACTATGTTATGCCAAATATGGTTGCTTTGTCATCCTTTGTAGTCTGTACTGAAAAAGTTTGTTTCCCTCCAGCCTCTGGGAGCCCGTCTCCGCGACATGTACGTGGAGCGCGCGCTGTTCGCGGACGTGACGTTCGACCTGGACGACGGTATCCACCTCGCGCACCGCGCCGTGCTCATGGCGCGCTGCGACCCCATGAAGGCCATGTTCCAGGGACACTTCCGCGAGAGCACCTCCCGCGTGGTCAGTATAACTTGCTCAGCGTATCTATCTGTTCGCGGACGTGACGTTCGACCTGGTCGACGGTATCCACCTCGCGCACCGCGCCGTGCTCATGGCGCGCTGCGACCCCATGAAGGCCATGTTCCAGGGACACTTCCGCGAGAGCACCTCCCGCGTGGTCAGTATAACTTGCTCAGCGTATCTATCTGTTCGCGGACGTGACGTTCGACCTGGTCGACGGCATCCACCTCGCGCACCGCGCCGTGCTCATGGCGCGCTGCGACCCCATGAAGGCCATGTTCCAGGGACACTTCTGCGAGAGTACCTCCCGCGTAGTCAGTATAACTTGCTTAGCGTATCTATCTGTTCGCGGACGTGACGTTCGACCTGGTCGACGGCATCCACCTCGCGCACCGCGCCGTGCTCATGGCGCGCTGCGACCCCATAAAGGCCATGTTCCAGGGACACTTCTGCGAGAGTACCTCCCGCGTGGTCAATATAACTTGCTCAGCGTATCTATCTGTTCGCGGATGTGACGTTCGACCTGGACGACGGCATCCACCTCGCGCACCGCGCCGTGCTCATGGCGCGCTGCGACCCCATGAAGGCCATGTTCCAGAATGAATGTACATGAATTCCTACGACTATCTCACAGCTCCATCATCAGATCTATTCCAGGCCTTTATTAAATTGTAGTGCTTTAAAATACTTAGAAATGCACTAATCACCCCTACGATTTTTGAAAGTTCCCATTGATTTCTCTGGTCTTTCATCATCAGATCCTGACCTGGTGACTATGGGACCACCTAGAAAGTATACTTACTCTTTTAAACAAAAAAAGAATTTAGCAAATTGGTCCGGGCGTCTTAGAGTAATCGGTGAACATACATAAAAAAAAAAGATTACGACGAATTGAGAACCTTCTCCTTTTTTGACGTCGGTTAAAAAACAAAATTTCTCTCTGCTCATGTGATGTTGGTCCATGCTACCTGATTAATGAATGTTCCACCTTTTTAATCACACAAAATTTATCTTCCCCAGATATCATTCCCCGGCGTCAAAATGTACGCTTTCCACATTCTGCTCAGCTACATCTACAGCGACAAAATACCCGCTGTGGACCCTAACAGATGCCTGGAACTCCTGGAGCTAGCCAACAGACTGTGCATGAACCGTTTGGTGAACCTGGTGGAGGCTAGGGTCATAGACCAGTTGCAGCAGAGAGACAGGTGGGTTTACTCAGCTAGGATATATGTAACTGTGCGATTTTGTAACCGTGGAAAATTATGTGAAATGACTGTGGAGTGACCTGTCATTGTAATGATAAGGGATCGACAGTTGTCTTTTATAGCACATATTTCAAATGATAGGTATAACGGGGAAAAAACGTCTGGAAGGCGGGGCCGAAGTTCCGTATAGTTGAGGTGTCTTCTCATCCGCATGAGCATCCATCGTGGGCGGTATTTCGAGAAATCGTTGGATAATAACCATAGTGTGATGTTAGATTCTTATTATTTCAACTGTACAGACACTTAGATTACTTTAATATTAAGGGATTACAATGATAATTTCAGATTAAAACAGATAAGAGCCACTGAGTTTGTGTTGTGCCTGCAGCACATTTCCTTTTTTAGTACGATGAGATCACAAGACTCTCGTTACTCAATTACAGATAGGTAGATTTATAAGTCAGTCGACCAAATACCTCCGTACAGATTGTATGTCTTTCAAATATAAATAGTTATGTGTTTATGGAGTTTCATTGAAGGACCCTTGGAACACAACTTACACTAATAAGAGGACACAACACTGGTGACCCCGACGTGATCGCCTTAAACCAGCCTTTGTAATAGAAAGCGACGCGTGTCGAGATTTATCTATTCCTAAAAAGGAAGAAACAAACCCAAATAACGAAAAACGAACAAGATCGGGTCGCGTAATTAAACCGGTGGTTCGATTTAGCTCATGACCCGTACCTGTACGAAGTTATTCTACAACTTTTTAATTACTGTAACATGTGTGTACTGTGTGTGTGTAACTGTTTAGTTTTTACTAACTAGCTATTTAGAGGACAATTATTTAGTGGATCAATATTATTTAATGTAACCGTATGTGTTTATACATATAAAAATTGTATTGTTTAATCATGTAAAGTGACCAAGTATGAAATGTAATCTTAATACTGTATTACCTAGAAAGTTATAGAAACAGACGCCAATTTTAAATGTTATAAAAAAAACTAATTGTCTAATTATTGTTAGGAATTTTTTTTTTTCTTTTTCTTTTTATTTATGGGGGGAGCTATGTGCCTGCAGCACATTTCCTTTTTTAGTACGATGAGATCACAAGACTCTCGTTACTCAATTACAGATAGGTAGATTTATAAGTCAGTCGACCAAATACCTCCGTACAGATTGTATGTCTTTCAAATATAAATAGTTATGTGTTTATGGAGTTTCATTGAAGGACCCTTGGAACACAACTTACACTAATAAGAGGACACAACAGAGTATAACCAACCCACTCGATCGAAGCTTGAACAAAGAATGCCCAGCGCCAACGGTCGATCGCTATGTCAAACGCAGCTCCAGTCGGTGTTACCATTCGCTCCATGGTGTTACCCCGCTCTTAATAAAAATCCGACCGATTAATCGACTTCAAAAAATAGTAGGGTAATTTACGGTCAATTGATATTGATAAGATAAAACAGATCACAATATTCAAAATTAACGCGCGCCGTCAGGTATAACTTGCCAGCGGCGGTCTTTCCGTCTAATTTCAATTTAAGTGTCATCAGGACGAAAGTTAATAGATTCATAATAAACTAGTTCGCTTTACCATCAATGATTGCTTAATATCGCGGTGAAGTACTTACTTAAATCTCATTTAAAAAAAAAACTTAGTTTCATTTCACATGGTGAAATTTTTTAATTTGGCTGGTCTAAGCTTAACCTGGAGCGTTCAGGTTTCGTTCTTACCCACATGTGTGATAGGATTTAAAGGGGTAGGGGGGGGGGAGGTTAAAGAGGGAGGATATAGTTTATAAATTTTCATTTAGTAGGTGAAATAATCGTTTAATGTATGTTACATATTTCTCAGAGTGTGCGGTGATGATGATCAAGTCGTCGAGATAGCTCTGTCGCTGCTGGAGCCTGTCAAGGTAATTAATATCTTGATTATTATTATGATTAATTTTTATATCTTTTGAGCAATTCCGGCGGAATAAGCCCTTTTATTTAAGTAGATTTTGTCTTTTTATTAAAATTATGTACTTGCCTCGGCAGTACATATACTAATACTATATAAAAATTTATGCTTTTTAAATAGAAATTTTTTAACAATGCTTTTTTTTTGTTTTGTATAAGGTTCATATTCGGTCTGCGCAAATATGACCATGTGTCCGAATTTCGTGTGAAGCTCAGGTTCGCCTTCGCCGGAATGCTCCTATTCTTTCCCTTCTATATAAAGTGTTCTTTTTTTCCTTCCAGCCTTCTTTATTTCAAGAATCACTTTCAATTTCACATACTAAATCTTTGTCATCAGACAACTTAAAGCTTAAAATGCTTATGCATTCCAAAACGTTCCTTGATAAGTCTTACTGTTCAATTTATGTATTTGGTGTCCAATAGTATACCGAGTGGTGCTGACAATACGACAATAAATGAAAACACGAACAATGCTGATTCATAGGAATAATCCTAAACCATAGAAAAAAACCTAGCATCAAAAATAAAAAAAAAGGAAAATTTTAAACAAACTAAATCGCATAAAATTTCAAACGGAATAGAACATCTTTTTAAAATATTGGTTCACTGATCTGCGATCGGCGACAGCGCGATCCTGTATCGACTTGCTTTTTCGTGCCATTATTATTAAAGTTTGGTACCGTAGGATGCGGCGGTCATTAACCTGTAAGCGCTTCCTTATCAACATGTAAATCATGTCGCAAATGTAAAAAGTGAAAAATAATTTCCTGTGACTAAAGTAATGGACATATTTATATGATTTTTTATGGGTAGACTGAGAATGTGTTGAGGTACACGATGTTTAATTTATTGTCGTATTGTCAGCACCAGTCTGTATATGTATAAATAAAAAATCACGAAATCTATCAAAAATTGCCTAACATATATGGGATCATTTGATTAGTTACTTTGAGAAGTGCTGTATGTCCAGACTTCTGCTTTACACAATTTTTTATCAAACAGTATAATGTCATCATTGTTCTCTTACGCTTATCTCAATGTATATACATTATTTTTTGTTTATGGGAAACCCGAAACACTTGTCCAGTATTTTTAAGTAAATGATCTATGTACAACATTTCAAAAATATAAAATGAGAAACCACAAAGTTATGAGCTTGCTATTCTACTTGGTTGTGCCAACAAAAATATGGTCAAAGCTCCGATCGGGCGCACGAGCGCGCGGCGTTGACCTCTGGCGTCAGCTGTGGCGCGCCCGCAAGTACTTACCAACCTGCAATAATCTGTGAAAAATATAACATGGTGTAAAAATGATTGGAATCGATTCAGGTTTCGCATAAAAAATAAATAACGTTGTATAGTCATCATCTCGGTAGTCATTCCCTGTCTAGCTCTACATGGACGCTACATAACTACCGTTTACATTATGTATAGTCATCATCTCGGTAGTCATTCCCTGTCTAGCTCTACATGGACGCTACATAACTACCGTTTACATTATGTATAGTCATCATCTCGGTAGTCATTCCCTGTCTAGCTCTACATGGACGCTACATAACTACCGTTTACATTATGTATAGTCATCATCTCGGTAGTCATTCCCTGTCTAGCTCTACATGGACGCTACATAACTACCGTTTACATTATGTATAGTCATCATCTCGGTAGTCATTCCCTGTCTAGCTCTACATGGACGCTACATAACTACCGTTTACATTATGTATAGTCATCATCTCGGTAGTCATTCCCTGTCTAGCTCTACATGGACGCTACATAACTACCGTTTACATTATGCTCACATGATAGAAGTAACATAAATATGTACCGAAGAAATGTAACCCATATATTATGGTTTTAAAAGAGTGTCCATGGAGTTTCTTGCACGTTCTTCTCCATAGAGATCTACGCTTTGGAACGTGCAATTTAGCTTCACTTTTCTTGGACTGACCGACATTGACTATTCAAAAGTACCAAGTAATGGTTAATTTGAAATAAACAATTTTGATTTTGTTTACTTAATAAAATACATGAAAAAAGATGTATCTCGAATCCATTGTGTGTTCCAGTTGCACAACGCACACAACCTGGCGGCGTGGTGCACGTGGCGCCTGTGCGGAGCGTACGACCGAGTGTGTCGCGCCAGGTGCCTCAGTCAGGCCGAGCGGGACTACCTCTCCGACAACCGGTGGCCTCCCGTCTGGTAACTAACTGACTGCATTCATATTGACACCCGCAACATTACAATAACCTCTCACAACCTCCCAAACCCCCACAAAACACAACCTTCATACACGACCCCAGACATCCCTACAAAACACCCCCTAACATAAACGACCTAACGCATCCCTACAAAAGTTATTACCAAGTAACAACATTATTACATACTAAAAAACACTTTTTCTACGACCTTTTGGTAATTATCTTAATACACAACCATGTCATATGAGTCATATCTCTATAGTACTCATTCCTGCCAAGTCGTGTTACAATGACCATTTCCACACGGGTAAACCGTACTACAATGAAACTTTTTAATTTTTTTTTATGGCTATGGCATCAAAAAATCACCATAATAATAATAATAAAATTTATTTACACACATTTTGTTGATAACATATTTGCGTCACGACTAAACATCGCATGCTATTAGGCTGTATGGATGAATTGCCTTTGCCTTTAATTTGTGGGATTATAACAACAAAGCGACAACACGTGCCACGCAATTTTCGCGCCATGTTTTTTTGTATTTATTTATTGTAAGGTCGTAGAAAAAGTTTTGTATGCCACTGTCGCAAACAGCTATTGTAATACTAGTGCTGATCTATTGTGCCAATCAACTTCGCTTCGTGGCACAAACTCGCGATCTATTGTGTATAGTCTATCGCTCGTATTACAATAGCTATCATTGCTTAACAGTGGCATAAATAACTATTTCCTCAACAAAGCAGTCCTATATCATCTTAACAAGTTTTGGTATTGAGATCGCAAAGTTACATCTTGGTATCTGCTTTAAGTTCAGGTGGTTTTTCCATTTCTAGGTACGTGAAAGAGTTCGACTACTACCAGAAGTGCATGAACGAGCAGAGTAAAGAGCAGAAGGAGTTGAGACTCACCACGTCGCTCCAGAACAACCAGCAGACTGGCTGTCTTTGTTTTACCAGTGAGTGTAGCACTAGTTTATTTTAACTGGCTAGCCATCTACCGTTTCGGCATGATTTTCGATCTAACAGTAAATAATTACTACCAAAGAGTACTTTCTTTGAACGACTCAACTTTTTCTATCGACTTAAAGTGTGAATCTGCCAGATAATTGCGTGATATACTATCAGTAGCAATGGTTTTCATTTTGACAGTTTAGCAACATTCATTGCGTTATTTACATTGTTGATCAAACACTTTTCGAATATACGCTTTAAAATAAGCTAAGTTAAAACTGATGTAATAGTGTGTTACGCAATTAAGGTGCTGCCTGTAGTTATGGATAGTATTAAACCATAGTAAATATACATTGCAAGTTAAATAAAGGCTTGTATAATATTCTAATTGAAACAAATAATCTTGATCTACTGCATCTTTCTGAATTTTTTAACACCCTTGCTCGTAAAGCTGATGTAATTCCACCGGTTTTAAATATGTAAAGCAGGCCATAACAAACGCGTGTTTTATCAAAGCAAATAGTTAAGTTATAGTCCATAACAGCATTATTTTCCATAACAGCATTATTTTCCATTTCAAGTAATTATGGAACTGATCGCCGCCGCACGGCTCGCGCTGCGTGCTGTTCCATATTTGAAATAGCAATTATTAATACTAATGGAGGGAAAGCAACAGTGTGCATTCACAGATTGAGTTTATTTAAAATGAACAAAATATAAAATACTTCTATTTCTGTTTCCTCGCAAGTGTGTTAAAAAACGTCGTACGATATACGTGCGTATTGGTTATAACATGCTCGGCTCAATTACACCCTCGCCTTCGGCTCGGGCTGAAATTCCGCCTCGCATGTTATAACCATCATTACGCACTAATATCGTAATGTACTATAATACTCTTCAAGGCTAAGAAGTAGCTTCGCGCATTTCTTTATGCTACTTTTTAGGCCCAAGAAAGAAACAATATTCATTGTAAATTGTCCCCATTACTCCTTTGATTTGTCGCCACTTACCACCCATATCTATGTATACAGAATGGTGCTGATAATACGACAATAAATTAAAACACAGACAATGCTGGTTCATGGGAATAATCCTAGCATCTAAAATAAAAAAAAAAAACAGACTAAATCGCATAAAATTGTAAACGGAATAGAACATCCTTTAAAATATTGGTTCACTGACCTCCGATCGGCGACAGCGCGGTCCTTTATCGATTTGCTTTTTTCGCGCCATTATTATTAAAGTTTAATGCCTACCGCTGGATGCGGCGGTCATCAACCTTTAAGCGCTTCATTATCAACATGTACATCATGCAAAAAATGTGAAACATGAAAAGTAATTTCCTGTGACTAAACTAATGGATTTATTTATATGATTTTTTATGGGTACCTACACTGAAAATGTGTTGAAGTACACGATGTTTAATTTATTGTCGTATATTGTCATCACCACTTTGTATGATTCTCCATTAGTGTGACAACACGATGGAGTAAACGTCAGTGTGTACGTAGGCAAGGTGCGGCGCGACAGCTCGCCCGCGCCTGACGTCACCACGGCGCTGTGTGCCGCGGCCGGCCCGCACGACACGCACGAACCGCACGATCCACACCAGCCGCGTCTCTGACATCTACCTTACTGGAGGTAACACAACCCTCTGTTTGCTTATTACCTCTACAGGGTGTATCTGACATCGTAACGCAAACTTCGCGAAAAGGCTAGACCGCATGCCACTAATAAAACTATGATAGTCAATTTGATGCAAATAAATTATTATTATTATTATTCATTTGTGTCGTTAAAGAGCGGTTACAGAAATCACATTTTTTTTAAAAAGTGTCGGTTCAGCCTTTGGAAGTTGTAAGCGTGCCGCCGTGTAGGTATGACGTTGACTCCTAATTTTAACTCTTTTAAATCAGCTGATAGGATAGTTTTTTGAGTTGTGTTCACATTGCGCTTTATTCTGTAATTAGCGAATTAAATAATTTTTAAAGTGAAAAACTGCAAATTGCATCTTTTTTTTATTCTGGAAAGAGCCGACGAAAAATTCCAATTGCTTCAGAACCATGTACTGGATCCATGGTACTCGTTTGTACATCGATGTCAGATACACCCTTTGTAACTGATAATGAAATTTTATTTATAATTAGTTTTACATAGCATACAGAGTTATCCTATAAACTAAAACTTGATAAATTCATCAAAAAAAAAAAAAAAAAAAAAAAAACAGTTTAATTCGAATAAGTGTGAGGATGTAGTTTACATGGGGTCATAGAACTCTCTTTTTTTTTTAAATTGTGTTATTTTACATTATCATCATAAAATAGCAGACAGCTCGCTATCAGCTTACTTACCGCAGTCAGACTGCTCAGTAGTTGACGTCTCGCTGTCCGCTCGTTGTCGCCTCTCAGTCGGTTGCTTTCAGAATTTTTTGCACCCAAAATCTTTGTCTGTTATTTCTAGCGCTTCTCTCTTCATCCTCAAGTGCAATAGCAATAATTGCCAGTTCGTGCGTTGTGAATCGGGATATAGGTAGTAAAAAATACGAGTTGCTTTAATGGAAACCGATCGCGGACTATGTCTATCACGATAAGTGAGAGCGGTCAACGGGTAAAACGGAAAAACGGGGTGCCTACTAGCTGTCACTTCGTGAACAGAGAGCAGTAATCTTAGTTTAGGACGGTGTTGGAGCAGAGTCGTTTAAGTGTGCTATGACCTTGATAAACCGCGAATGCAGAGGCTATTTGACAGATTTATAATGTCTATCTTGAATTACTTGGTTGCGGTTAAGAAGTTCACCAAAACTATTTTTTTTTTTAAATTTTAAATACGTATTTCGTAAGAAACATACAAATAAAAATTCAAAATTCAAATAAGCCGCCGAAACGCTTTATTCAGCAATATGGCGTCGGGCCTTGTAAGTGACGTCACAGGAATATAAACGATTTTCGGTTCTGCAGTGGTGTTTGTATTTATGTGTTATTTGTTGTTGTTTATCTAATAAAATGGTTTACAAGTGGTGTGCTCTACTGGGTTGTACAAATACATCCATAAAAAAACCTGAGAACACATAGAACAACAACAAGTGCTGATGCGCGTATGATGTCATCGTGACATTAGTCAATCCGGATCGTTTCACAATATGTGGCAAGAGATATAAAAATTCAAACATATTTTTGTGTTTTTGGATATATTAATTGTTATTATTTTTATTAAAACTCTTGTAAATGACATAAAGAACTCTCATTTTATGCATTTAAAGCAAATAATCACAAATAAATTCATACTGTTAAATAGCCTATTATGCTTGAACATCCTCCGTGGCGTAGCGGTAGCGAATGCAGCCGCAAACATTTATTTATATGCATGAATATGAATATTTGCACTGGTCTGGTCGTGCCTCGGAAAGCACGTTAAGCCGTTAGTCCCGGTTGCCATACGAACATCTAATGACCCTCAAAAATCCAACAATTTGTCTAACTGCAATGCTTCGATAACGCCTTCGGGTTGTGTAGGTCAAACGGCAGTCGCTTCACGGAAAATGTTGAAGTTTAGCCAAAACAGCAGTTAGATTGGTAAAGCGGACCCCAGACTCCAAAGCTGAAAAAGCTTCGGATGCGACTGGGATTAACGCTGAGATGATGATGATGATATAATGTAACTTTTATTCCCTTGTGTTCCAGGTCCCTCCGTTTCGCGGTGCTCCTGCCAGTATCGATGTGCTTCATGAGCACAATACTGACCATACTGATACTTTTCCATGTCTACACTTAAACACTGCTCACTAGGATAGTCGTCATTGCACTAATTAATATATAAACTATAATATATTGAACACGGCTCGGTAGGTAGGAGGCTGGTGTTTTAAATGGCGTTTATATCGAGGTAATTTTCTTTTAAATTTAAATTAAATTTTAAATTTTTTAATTTAAAGTTTTACACATTTTTATCGAGATTTTTTGCGTATCATCAATGAATTGTCGATTTTCTTGTTTACAAATTAGAGCATAAAATTGAATAAAATTACGGTATGGTACAGGTAATTACATTGTGGAAACCGGCCCCTTAATCGGCGAACACATTTTTGTCAAATGATTGCGACTAGTTGGGATCGTTTGGACCGAACGGACCAATGCGCGGTCCGAAAGATCCCAACTAATGCCAACTAGTCGCAATCATTTAACAAAAATGTGTTCGCCGATTAGGGGGCAGGCTTTAAATATCTATGACTATTACATGTATGCTACATATTTATTTATTCATTTATAGTTTATTTATACGATACAAATCCAATTACATCAATTAACACATTATTCAGCCTATAGAGGTCCACTGCTGGACAAAGGCCTCCCCAAGACTTTCCACAATGACCGGTTTTATGCTGCCCGCATCCATCGGCTTCCCGCGACCTTCACCAGGCCATCGGTCCACCTTGTTAAGGGCCTCCCTACGCTGCGTCAATTAACATGGAACATTGGACTTCCTCGCATACTTTCTTTCACAGAACACCAGACATACACCCAAAATCTTATTCCATTCATCCGCAAATACATCACATTCAGGGTTGGCCATCAGAAGGGCATTCGGCACCTTTAGAGTGCGACAGACCGGGGATTCGATCCTGGCTAAATTTTTTGCTTACAATTGCGTAAACATTTAAATGAATGGTCAATTAAATATAGCTATCATAGTTTTGATAAAAATGTGTCAGAATTTTTAATTTGATTCATAGTATTTTGAATGCAAGTAAAAAACTAATCAACTTAGATGATGATTTTTAAGGGAGGTAAAAATATTGTTTCTTGTAATAAATTAAGGTGTATTTATTCAGTCTTTTAATTAAAGCTTAAGTACACACACCAAAGGAAATAAGTAACCAGGGTCAGATATGGTTGGGGTTTAGTAAGAAACAATCATGTTTTCGGATAAACATTTGTATAATTAATAAAAATAAGACAGTTCCTTTATCAAACTAAATTTCATTTGGAAACAACTTACTAAACTTAAAAAGAAACTTAGACTTTACTTACTTAGTACTTCACCGCGATCCCGCCTGATGGTAAGCAGTAGCACGCCACAATAGCGGTGGTAATTCCCCTCTTTGAGTAGTAGCTAAAGAGGCGCCACGGCGCCCTCACCTTCCGCCTGACGCAGGTCCTCACCGGACACGGTTGCTTCGGGAGGTTCCTGTTCCGTATAAGGCGCGAAGGTCACGCCAGGTTGTCAGCACTGTAGGGATCACCCTGAGGTCACGGTGGAGGTCTACCCGGCTTGGATAGAGCACCGCCGTGTCTTCGTGGCAGCGATCTCTCGCGTCCGACTCTGGTCCAGGCCATGATCCGGAGCGAGAGTGCATGGCAGGCCGTCCGTCACCTCCTTCTGCAAAGCAGTGATGCTGGCAAAGGAGGAGGCAGAGCGCGTGAGGGAGCGGGCATCACAGCGCCCTCACGCCTCTAGCCGCCGCAGGAGACGCCCGGGTGGGAGACGACACCGAACTCCCGGACACCGTAGGCGCGTGCCTGCGGCCGGTGAGCAGTGGGCAGCTCGCCCAGCTCGCTCAAAGAGATGTCAGCACATCGTGACGGGGTCCACGAAGACCGATGCCTTCTGGGTTAGGGTTGCGGGTTGGTTAAAAAAGAAACCGTGGCACTGGCGCACAGGCAAGTGAAGAAACACGGGTGGGTTTTAGTCAGTAAAAGTATGACACGCCCTTCCGCTCCGCCCAGAGCAGGAGAGGTCATTTGATGATTTCCTGTTCACACCAAAAAAAAGAAAAATGGTATGCAGTAAAATTCAACTATATTTGTCGACCCTGGTTACTAATCTTCTTTGCTGACTGTACCTGTATTTTGCTAATTATTGTATCTGTAGCAATTGGCTTTTAGTTAATTAATGATTTTATAACGATCTATGTAATCAATATAATTTATCCAAATGTAATGGACTTCTTTTTAATAATAGTTTGTAATCTGTTAAGTCTTTAATAAGCAAGTTATAACTAATTCGTTAGAAATGTTTTTCTTCTTAACTATAATATTAAGGGGTGAAAACGCCAGCCTCAGAGATTGGTCACTAAGCGCAGAGCGAAATCCGACCTTATTAAACATAGTTTTTAGTCTAATTTTCATTAATATGTAAATTGAGTTGCGCTCACGGCTAAGGTAAAGTAAGGGAATTTGAGCTCAATCTCTAAACACTAAGATCTCTTTTGCATGAAGATCGTTGTTTTTATTATATGTGTTGTCCTGTTTCTGAATGTTACGTCATAGATGAGTAATTGTAAACTTCTTTTAAAATATAGGGTAAAATGAGGGTTTTGGTTCCTAAAAATATGATCTTGTAATCTCATTTAGGACTTATCTTTTCAAGTATAATGAAATACCACAATACGTAATTTGTCAACAATTTTTTTTTTTTTTTTTACCACTAACCCCATCACTGTATTTTTAAATAATTTGCCTGTACGATTTTAAACCTTAACACAGAGGTATAAAGTTTAAATAGTAGCTTGGTGCTTGTAGAAGTTCATGTTAGCATCTTTTAGGAAAGAATTTTATGAAAAGTTTGATGGAATTTACCATTTTGTGTGTCGGGGTTGCCAGTATAGAATATTTTTCTACTATGAAGGTTGCTGGATTAAAAATAACGGTACGTTTTTGACTGTGTGTGTGTATTTTTAACTAAATCTGCTATGTGGCTTTGTCAAAGTATTTTAATTAAGATATTTGAGAGAGACTAATCTTTATAGCATCGATGTTTTAATATTAAATGTTTTACTACATGTCTCAATTGTATTTTGGAGGTTACAAATACATGATCAGACATTTTAACTTTGCTTAAAGCTGAGTTTTCTAACGCCAGATATATATATCTGAGATATCTACCACATAATTAAAAAATCACTAACCAAAATAAGAAAACCAACCAATTGGAAACAATACGGAGTACAGAGGACGGATCTGAGCAGCTGTGTTGCAATGTGTGCCGGGTACGATGCGCCAAATGTTGTTGTGTCGGGAGTTTGGTCGTGGAGAGTCTCCAGATCCAATCTCCCTCTGGCGCAGCATCGTTGGTCGTGTTGTTGGGTTTAACATTACATCATCTCACTCATCTGCCGTCTTCCTTCCTTTTCATTTAAGTTTTTTCGAGTGAATAGGCTCTTAATAAACTAGCGCGCTTTACCATCAACGATTGTGTCACTGCTTAACATCAGGCGGGACCGCGGTCAAGCATTAGTTTATAATTATAAAAAAATTCTACCATCTATCTTTATTTTTATCTACGGGTAAAATAAAAGATAATTTTAATTAACTTGTAGCGACATCAAGCTACTACTATCTGCCAGATTTATTTATTAGATTTTCAACTTTATCTCTAAAGCATTCAGGCTCAAGGTTGATTGGAAATATTTGACAGTTTCGGGTAGCTTGACCTGCTGTCGCCCGTACATAAAACTTCCCGACATCACTAACTTCTCCCGCTTTGGAAGGTTACCATGACGTGTTAAAATCACCATGGTTCCCGTGACGGACAAAGATGGAGCTATACAGGTTTAATAGCGCTATCTCTTTTTTACAACGGCTTAATGATGGTTTGAACACGTCTTAGTAGGGGGTCTGGGTTTCAGACTTCTAATGACTAAAACCCACCTGTGCTCCTTCAGTTGCTTGTGTCAGGGACCACGGTATCTCCTTCGAACGACCCACTATCCTGGCAGGACCTTGTATCAAATCAAATTTGTTTATTTCAAATTAACCATCCGTTGGTGCTCAATGTCGGTCAGTCCAAGAAAAGTGAAGCTAATGCACGTTCCAAAGCGTAGATCTCTATGGAGAAGAACGTGCAAGAAACTCCTGTATATCTGTCGTTAGAAAAACCAGCCTTATAAGTACAACACACAATGAATGAAATTGAATCTACCAAAAATCTGGCAATTCTTCAGCGCAACGTTTTATCACGCTAAACAAAATATTAATTATTTAAAGTTATTTACTCATCAGAATATTTTTGTACTCAGTATTATAAATATCACTATTCCTCCCTTAGTCTATAATATAGTTGATAAGGCGCCGAATTAAATTGCTTTTATTTTAAATAGTTCTGTTTAGTTATAAGTATAGATAAAGGATTTGATTATGTAGTAGAATTGTCCTGAAAATGTCAAAAAATCTTTGTAATTTACAAGAAATGTTAAAGCCTAGCCCCAGATCTCTAATTGCGTAATACACTATTACACTCAATTTGAATCATTTTCCTAATCCATTGCTCCATATGTTTGAAAAATGTGTTAGCTCAACAAAGTAAACAAGCAATGAATGTTGGAGAACTGTCAAAATGAAACTCATTGCTACTGATAGTGTAGTATGCAATTACCATTTTACTAAAGGAAAATTCTCGTAATTTTGAAAACGTTTCGTTTATAAATATTTCTTAAAATACTACCAGATGGCGTAATATATAAAGGTCATTTTTGATGAAAAAATGTATGTATGGGCAGCAGGTGAAGCTACCCCTGTCAGATATTCCCAATTAACCTTGAGCCTTAATGCTTTAGAGATAAAATTGAAAATCTAATAAGGAAATCTGACAGATTGTAGTAGCTTGATATGCTGTCTGTACTAGTTATCTAAGCGCCTTAATTTCCGATCTCTAGTGATAATTCTACAACAAACTCAAATCCAATGATATTTGGCATCAGTATTGCTTGGCGGAGCTCGGTAGGTGTAGTCTGTGATAGGAATATAATCAGAACTGTGATCAGTACGGTCAAACCACGCGTAATAACATACCAAAGATTCATGTATGGTCAGCAAAACAGTCTAGCACTTTATTTTGATGATATTTTTTGGAGACAACTAGGTCTTTTTTTTCAAACTACATGGGTAGGTTTTATATCTTATTAATATTATTTGAATTTAGAGAGTCAAAATAAAGTAGCTAGTAAAACTCCGCATATATGATAAATAGTGATTAAACTTGATGAAATGGATGTTGGCTTTCTTTTTATCGTATAAAATCTGTAGGTAATTATTTGCGGATTTTCTCTAGTTACTTTAATTTGACCAATTATTGTCAAATACTAAAATTCTGAACCTTGTTTTTTGATTTGTTGGTAGAAATCTTATAATTAAAAACTGCAGGCACTTCCACTGCTGGTTTGCATACACATTTCAAATATTTAAGTGGAGGGGCGTGCATTTTCATATTAGAAGATTTCTTTAAGATTGTTTTGCTGACCGTAGTATAGTAAGTGATGTGTGTTGAGAAATTTACCGATTGTTGAGTGTAGTGGGTACGTAATTTTGTTTGCGAGTGTGATAATATTTGTAAAAAGCCAGCCCTATTGGAAAGATGGTCGTGTTAATGTTTTGAGCCAAAGGCTTTTGAGTATCAATGTTGCCCTATTAATGACATTGCGTGGGCAAAATTAAAAATTATTCGCTAAGATATAAAAGGTTCGAAATTCAAATCGAAGTGCGTGTTCGTTAGGAAAGAACCCCCCTTATTCATAAACGGGTTCTCAAGTTTTTCTAATACGTTTTAGGGGTTCTTACGTTTTTTTTTTTTTAAGTTGCTACACACAAAGTCTAGTCTAGTCAGAAGCTAGTAAAATTATATTATGCCTATTACTGTCCTACTGGATGTCGAATGAGTGGGGAAAACACATTCTCTACCCTCACGACTGTGTCCCTCACACATTCTTGTGGGTTGGAAATATTTTTGAAACAGGCAGGTATTATAATTTTATGTCACTAATGTTTTTCTTTAGCAACTTGACTTTTTAAGCAGCAAGTAACATTTAAAAGACACTTCGATCTTAAAACCCTTTTTCTTTAAGCCTGATTAGCCGTAACACCGCTTAAATTAGTGTGCGAACAATTTGAAACCTTAAGCGAGTGTTGTAAGATCGAAGTTGGATTAACGGCTTTAATTGTACGCGACTAAACGATTTATTTGAACACATCTACGTAGATTTAATGTCTTTGTAATATTCAGTGTTGGATTTGTTTTAGAGGAATTTGAAAACGAGAAAATGTGGGAGATTTTCTTTTGTACCTTATATGGAAGGAGCTTCATCACCATGCTAGCTGAATAGTTTCTGGGCTTCAGCTGTCATCACAATGTTTATCCTAATGTGTACAGCCCAAATGTAATGGCGGCTCGGTATATGCGACGACTTTGCGCAGTAATGCATTCACGTATCAGCGGGGTTGCGGGGTGAGGTTACTCGTCCACTGCTGGACATAGGCCTCTTCCATGGCACGCCAACAAGCTCAACCCTGGGCAGTTCTCCACCAGCCACCTTTTTGATGTCGTCGCTCCATCTCGCCCAAGGGCGTCCTACGCTACGTTCGCCGAGACGCGGTCTCCACTCGAGGACACGTTTACCCCAACGGTTGTCGGCCTTGCGGCATATGTGACCAGCCCATTGCAAAGTTTCAATCGGGTGATTTTACCCGCTCGCGCTGTTTGCTAGTCCTTGGTAACGATAACCGCTAGAACGCCCTCGCAAGCGCATATCATTGTTACCTATTTGGCACCCTAATATTCTTCAGTGTTTGCGATATTTGTTAGTTTTGCCGACGGTTAGCGCGATCCTATCATGTTGCCCACTGCTGGAACACGGACCTTCTCTCGATAAGAGGTCACGCAGGTGTGGTATAGATATTAGTGATGTCCGCAAAGCGATTCTATAAGTATCTATCTCAACGTAAAAACTTAAGTGAAATGAGTGCGACTATGGCCGGTAGAAGTTACCACCCACAAGACAAAGTCTTGCCGCCAAGCGATTCGCCGAGTTCCGGCATTATGTCTGGTGAATCCGTACGGAGGACGGGTCTGAGCAGTTGTGTTGCGATATGCCGGGTACGATGCGCCAAATGTTGTTGTGTCGGGAGTTTGGTCGTGGAGGGTCTCCAGATCAATCTCCCTCAGGCGTAGCATCGTTGGTCGTGTTGTTGGGTTTAACATTGCATCTGCTCGCTCAACTGCCGTCCTCCTCTCTTAATAAATTAGCGAGCTTCACCATCAACGATTGCATCATTGCTTACCATCAGGCGTAATTGCGGTCATTGCACTAGTTTATAATTCCAAAAAATAAAAACTACCAACTCGTGTAATGCTACCTGAATGTATGTACCTACTAAAACAAATCCAATAACATACTACCTACTTGTAGATTAAATAATGTCCTAAGAACTTGAAGTACAAAATTTCATCATCACTTTCCACTATATTCGTACAGGTTATCCTTATAAATATAGATAAACACCATTACATAGACATGGTAATAAAAGGATTGTATGGTTTTATGAAACCACGGTAAAGGTGAAACTTCTTATTTATTTTTCTAAAAGAACTATAGGCGCTGCTATATTGGCTTTGTCTGTTCTGGCGAGCGTCTTTCACTTTATCCCTACTCCACGGCCGACCGTCACGCAACATGCAATACACAGATGAAAAAGTTCGATGTATTTAAAGTTTCACTTTAATAATTTCAACATGCACGCCGTAAAACCATAGTGTTATGTAACGTGGAGCATATTTTGCACTTGCTTGGAAAAAAATTGGGAGACTGACGACGACATTGAAAACGTTAATTGGGAGGGACACCGCTTGGCGATCGAAGCATATCTGTATTAGTAACATGCTTTGTGGACTAAGTACTCGGTGCTACGTACGTTCGTGTCGTCACGATTCAGCGTAGCCAAACGGAAAAATCGAATATAAGATAGAGGTGCCGAACGAAGTCGGAAAATCGGCATGAGCCCAATGTGTGAAGTATTTACTTCGGTTCGGCTTTATCGGTCCATAAAGACTGCCAAATGGAATGTTTGTAACACCTCACACCAGTGTCGTGTTTTTTGTGGTCTTTTTGTGCAAGCAAGTGATTATATTTGCTACATTAGCTATAATGACTATCTACTATGATCTCATACATTACTGGGCACTCATTCAAAAGCAGGGTTAACATTGAAATTAAATACTGCTTCAATTACTAGTTAATATTTAGGACTTGATTTCAGTAAACTTTACCGCAAAAAATCTATGAAATACTTTGTTGGCCCCATATTATGGCTTATAAACGCCATCATAATTATTCTAGTCCCATAACGTGTGGGATGGAGCTATCGGTCATGTATAGCGGCCTCCCTCTCGCACTGGAATCATTATGGCATTAAAACATAGTAAAAGCTACTCGTACAAGTTTAATATAATTTTATTTAAAAGGCCTGAAAGCCTGGCATGTCGATCTGTCCACCATTTTGTTTTTTTTTTTTTTCAAAATGGCTACACTGTAAAGAGGAAAATGTACCACGTACCTTCAATGATATTTGTTCTGGGTCTGTATTCCTGTCGTCAAGTTTACTGAAATCTTTTCCTCCAAGCTAACCTAGACTTCTAGTTTAGATATTCTAGTGATCCTAGTGCGTAATTTAAAGTAATTGTATTTTGCCAATCTTCACTGTCAGTAATATTGACAATCTGCCATTTTTTACGTACCCATAGATTTTAATAAATGTATGTGTAACTAAGTACTGTTGTTTTATTTATTCTCGATGTGTTTTGCAAGAATCCAGGGTTATTTATACCATCTTCTGGACCCTATGAGTGAGCCCACCATAAAGCTCATCCATCGCTTTTCATCAGGCGTGATTGAGGTCGAGAGAAAGCCAATCTAACAATTAAAAAAACTATTTTACATCCCTTACAGTTAGGGTTGCCATCCGTCCGGGTGTCCCTAGTTTATAGGACATCCGGGGAAGGTATTATTTAAAAAAAAAAAAACAATGAATAAAAAAGGTGATTTATGACATTTTCAAATGTTTTTTATTACATTGAATATGTTTAAAAGATCTTATTGATATGTCCGGCTTTCGGTCTCTAAAATCCGGGGTTTCCACGCGACTTATCCTGTTTTCCAAATTTTAGAGTTGGAACCCTACTTACAGTTAGAAAGAAAAAAAAAAGTATTTATTATCTCAACCTAAAAAAAAATTCAATCGAATTGATTGAATAATCCTATCTCGTTTTCTCCCACATTACATCTTATTATGAATTTATTATGTCTGTCTCTTTCCTATAAGTTTTTACTTTCATTTGTAAACTGAATATATTTGATACTAGAGAAGTTTTCACTTCGAAAAAAACAGGTACATAAAAATTGACAGCCTCCGTGGCGTAGCGGTAGCGGACGCGGCCGCTGCGCAAGGTGGCGCGGGTTCGATCCCCGCACAGTGCAAGTATTTGTATGCATGAATATGAATATTTGCACTTGTCGTGCCTCGGAAAGCACGGTAAGCCGTTGGTCCCGGTTGCCATACGAACATCTAGTGGCAGTCGTTACGGCTCGTTGGAGCCCTCAAAAGTCCAACAATTGGTCTAACTGTAATGCTTCGATGTCGCCTTCGGGTTGTGGAGGTCAGACGGCAGTCGCTTCACGGAAAATGTCGAAGTTTAGCCATATCAGCAGTTGGACTGGTAAAGCGGACCCCAGACTCCAAAGCTGAAAAAAAAAAGGCTTCGGATGCGACTGAGATTAACGCTGGGATGATGATGATAAAAATATAAAAAAATGTTCCAAAAAAAAAATGAATACAACATTTAAATATGCAGTTCTGCCTGTTTTGTTTTATGTATGTTAATTGTTGTTTCTGCTCAGAGGGCTTGAGATTATGTACGAACCATCCCATTCATATAAATATTGATGGGTGGAGAGGTCGATGAAAACAAGAAGAAAGATGTAACTTACTATGTATATTAATACATAAAAATGTATGTTAATAATAAAAAATCCTATCTTATACTGGTGGTGTTAAGGTTAAAATTCTTTAATGAATTACAACACTGTAATGCAGTACCAGTAGTACAACTCAAGCACAAGTAGACAACTAGCAAATACGACCAGAGAGTTCTTTGTAATTTTGTAAAATGAAACAAATATAAATAGATAATAATATGTCTATATTTAAAAAAAATCTTGGTACACAAGAGTTTTGTCTCACAATAATGTTTCCTGTACACCAATATTTTGTACTTAGCCTATACTTAATTAAAAGTAAATAAACCAAATTGATTCAATTTAAATCAATTGCATCAATTAGGTTACAACCAGCATAGCATGTGCTATATGGCAAGATCCTATTCACTGTTTTTCTACAAATCGGTGACAAGAAGGAAGACGTAGGTCTGGACATAATGGTACCTGAAAAGCTGGCATTAGCTTATCAGGATATTTTGTAGTTACTTTTGATAAATGCAAGACAATTAATCTATATGTAAAACACTAATTTTAAGCTGCATTTGTTTTGACAGGAAGCCCATTCCAAAATTGACAAAAGGCTTGATTGGTGACAAAATTAATTTGATTTTGATGAAACCAAAAGACCAATTTTCATAATTTAAAATGTTCAGAATCTATTCTCAGTTTTATCTTTGGAACAAACAAATGGGCGCAAAAAGGACTCAAACCACAATAAGTAACATTTTTTCGATTTGAGTCTTGTGTTTAACTACATACAAATAAAGGTCAAAAACTTGTCAAAGTGTAGCAATACTAGAGTATTTTTGATAGATTGAAACAGAGATGGAGAGTGGATAATTCTACAACTTGAATGTTCAGTCAGTCTCAATATGGCAAAAAATATGCCTTATTTCTCTATATTTTGATTTTTGTTTATCGCTGAGATGAGACTGAATACATTTTGAACATTTTAAATTAAGAATCGAGAAAGAAACCCACAGACTGTAAACATTCTTAAAATCACAAGAATTTGCATCTCTAATTGCAACTCTTGTCTTGGGTTTTTCAGACAAGGACCTATACATGTACCTTTTTATGTTGCCAGCACATAATACATCATAAAGTAGAAAACTGACAATTGAAAATACAAATCACAAATAATGCAACTGATAACTAGGACAAAACGAACAATTTCAATTCAATGTCAATCATTTTATGACTACAAAACACCTATCTGTTTAACCTAATCTAAATTGGATGTCCAAGCAGCTTTATCTCTCCTCTGACCTCATCATACAACTCCTTATATTCTTCATGTTCTTTTACCAGCACCATAACGCATCCTCTCATGGTGCCCATGGCTGCACCAATGTCTTTCCGGCTTGGTGTGTAGCAGTACGGAATGTCTTTCTCTTCGCAGACTGCTGGTAAGTGGCACATGATTTCTATTGGTGAGATGTCTCCGGCGAAGAATACAAGCCTGGAATGGATAGAGAATGTTTAGGTTTCTAATATACAGGATTATTGGGTATTTTATGTTTTGGTAATAAGTAAGTTAGAATAGTAGAGAAGTATTATTGCTGTATAATAAATCATGTAAAGGTTATGAATTTACGAATGATCATAGTAACAATCATAACAATGTAGATGATATTATAAAGAATGTAGTAACTTATATTGCTAAAGTGACATAAATATTACAATGCATCATAATTAGACCCAGATTGTTGAGCTTTGTTTTAAATTTTACGCAAGCGGTAGAAAACGATGCGTATTTACATAACCTCAAAATCTAAAAAGGAAAATGAGTAACTTACCCTTTTTCACCAAGCCGCAACTGTTTCTGTACAATCTTAAGCCCATTCCTAATATAGTTTTTGTGAGAAGTAGACTTCTTGATAAGTTTGTAAATCTTTTTGCTAAGTTTCTTCGGCGCCATGGGCTTTGCAATCACACTGCAGTGTTCAACTTTATCGCTGTAACTTTGTGGTTCAGATTTAATGGTGACATCTCCCTGCTCGTCTTGGTCGACGGGCTCCTGTTTTACTTTGCCCATTTTGATAAGTTAAAAATATTTTGTGTTAATTTTGTAAGCCGTACACGCGTGTACAGACCACACCAGTCACCACAACAGATAACAATTAAAAGCAACAGCATTCAAGGTAACAAACTAGGGATGTCAATCTGACATCGATTAATCAAACAATCGATATTTTTGTACAAAAAAAATCGATATGTAGTACTGAATCGATTCATTGGAATGGTATACATATAACCCTTTAAAATCAACCTACGATTTTTTCTGTATTAGAAACCGTACAATTAGTTGAAGGTGCTCGTATAACAAGGGTGATGCTGGTTAATGACTCAAAAACTCGCGTGATGACTGTTTATAATATATAATCCTTCGTCCCACTTCTCTTTCATTAAAGAAGTTACTACACCGCGAAAGTGATAAAGCAACTTTCTAATACACACACACACACATACACACATACAGCACACACAGGAAACACACACACATACATACACATACACATACATGCACATACAGGAAAGTCAATGCTTATATAAAGAATTCAAACATTATTTATCGCAGGCAGTTGAGCACCTGAACTATGATCCTATACTTACTAGTAAGAACAAAAAAAAAACACGCGTTACCACGTTCACTCAATAGCAATTATGTATATGAGTATTCTATTGTGCAATCATATGTTCCATTTGAGCACCTTTCTTAAATTCCCAGAATCCTCGCAAGTTGTCAGCGAAACTGCATGGATGCCAGTAGATTTGACATACCTACTGTTTTATAAAAGTTTAGATATCTAGCATTGGGAATTTGTAAGTTAAATTATCTGTTTGCTTTGTAATCGATAATTAATGTATTGTTTTTTACCTGATCTGATACTTTGCTATGGCATTAAAAATATTGGTTATTTTCGATTTCACTGAAATTACTGATTAAAAGATTATTTATTATGATATAATGTTTTGTTTGTAATAAAGTTGATTTATATGTATTTGTAAAAGCAAATTTGAAAAAATATCTATTTTTTGGAAATTGTTCTTTAACACCGCGTTTTTTGTGGTTAAATTCGTCAGGTTACGATTCGGATAGGTTTAAAAATCGATTTATTAACTACTACTAATATAAAAAAATTCGATATTTCTCATCTATGTGTATTTTAAATCTCGATATATCAATAACAGATATTTTCTGGATATCAAGTTTGAAATTGTTTTTATGAGTTCCGATTTCAGTTCTCCATTAGAAAGAAATTTAAAATAATTTGCCTACTTATTAAACCAAGCATCTTTTGTGTTATCAGAACGGTTTGCGTCTGCTGTTAACTTGTCAGCACCAGGCTTGGCAGAATAAATTGACAGGGGCGTACGGACGACAGCAGGTCAAGCTACCAGAAACTGTCAAAAATACCTAATCAACCTTGAGCATTAAAGCTTTAAAGATAAAGTTGAAAATGTAATAAAGAAATCTGCTAGAAATGCTGTCGTGCCATAAAACAGAGTGCTTCTAATTTTCGATATTATAGATATAACAATATTTATAATACACAATTTATATCGATAGCCTTGACAAATATCGATACAATATTTTTTGAGAGAATCTTTTTTGTTTGCCATCCCTAAGACAAACGAGATATTGACAAGTGATATTGGCGTTCAAAAACTACTCGGGATTTATTTTCGATCTAGTTATTAGTTTATGTATAAATCTTTCGGATAAAACCATTGATAAAATATTAAACAGATACGATATATTATAACAGACCAAAAAAAATGTGCCGAACACAGCAGCAGCACAAATGCATATTTTTATTCGGCATACACTGGTACAGTAAAAAAAAAAAAAACAGTGTGAGTGAGATGGGGCGCAATCTAAAGCAAAGAGAAGAAAAAGATGGCTAGTGTTTGTCGTTTGTTTTTACGAGTGTATCGAGATACAGGACTTACTTCCTTTTGTACGCTTCATTTTAAGTGCGCTAGTGACATATCAACCTTAGTTTAATATTTTATCAATGGATAAAACCAACAAATTACTTGAAAATGTATGATAGGATTGCTCAAAAATAAATTATCGTGCAAAACCCTTTGAGTATGAAAGCAACTTAATGAATTAACTTTATTATTTATATGAAAAGTGTAACATATTTTTCTAGACGATAATTTTTAATGGTTTGATATTCCTTTTGTTAATTTTACATTTTATGGTTAACATCTTATTCACAAATTATTTTTCATTTTATTTTTAATTTTGAATTCTAAAAATACTAGAAATAATGTCTAAAGCAGTATCATTCCATACGATTCATCAACGGACACATTCCAATGAATGGAACGTGAATCTCCTCCCGTTACCATGGAAACAGCTACATGTCAACAAAATTCTTTCAATTCACGCAAGTTGCGAAGAAAGAGTTTAATTACGATGAAAAGCATTGTTTTTTATTAATAATAAATCAAGTTCCGCCTATTCAACCTTCCAAAGATTATCTTGATGATGGTATTTATAGCAATACAATCTAATTCTTGTGGTGAAATATGTTTATTGTTGTGCTGATTCGTATTAAAATTTCTAGGGCCTATTGAATATTTTGAAAAAGCTGAGGTCCAATCCTGATAAAGAGTTGCGTCTGCTGCTTCTTGGGCTAGACAATGCTGGAAAAACAACTCTCCTCAAGCAATTAGCGTCAGAAGACGTGAACCATGTTACTCCTACTGCAGGGTTTAATATAAAATCAGTTTTATCTAATGGTTTTAAGCTAAACGTTTGGGATATTGGCGGGCAAAGGAAGATAAGACCGTACTGGCGGAATTATTTCGAAAATACTGATATTTTGGTTTGTACATATTTAAATAATATTATTTTTCTATGCTTTTAGTAAATAAACTAAACATATACTTCAACATGGCTTACAAAACCTAGTTATAGGTATATTCATCTGTGATTAATGACTAACTACTAAGACTTGCTTTTCATTGATAATGATTTAGTTTTGCCTCTTAAATCTATTCCTTTTCCTAGTAAAAGGCACTGAGATATAAACAACAAAAAAAAAAAAAGGATAAGTATAATAATATAATTGTCATGAAAAAGTTGACTTAAAATACTTACTATATATTTCCAGATCTATGTGGTTGACTGTTCTGATCACCAAAGACTCGAGGAAACAGGCCAGGAGTTAGCAGAGCTCCTGGAAGATGAGAAGTTACGTGGAGTGGCTTTATTGGTGTATGCCAATAAACAAGACTTGGCTACTGGTAATTTTTTTTTTTTTTTTTTATATATTTTAAACTATTTTCCGAGACCATCAATGCACAGTAAATTTAATTTTGTTAAAAATATCATTCTTGTAGCCATATTGATGAAGTGTTTCGCGTCATCTTTTATGCCGAGGACATAGAAGGGCTGGAACGGTACGCCAGCAGCGATTTTTCCATTTGAATATAATAGAAGTGTCTTTAAGGCTAGTGGCTTAAGCCATCAATAATTGCATCACTGCTTACCATCAGGCGGAATCGCTGTCAAGCACTAGATTATAATCTAGATTGTAATCGATTTTATATCTTATTTATAGCACTGCCAGCCAGTGAGATAGCCCAGCATCTGGGCCTGCATCTGATCAGAGACCGCACTTGGCAGATACAAGCCTGCGTTGCTACTGACGGCACTGGAGTCAAGGTTGATCTATTTGCTCTTATTTAATTCTTTTTTGTGAATGTATTCCTACATTTTTTTAAATAATTAGTACCTAAGTTTCTTTTTCCCATTTGAAAGCAAGTTTTTTTAATAAAGCCTCAATCAGTTTTCTGAACGTCGCGACATCGTAACCATTTATATTTATAGTGCTTACAGTATGATGTGGTTTTGGAAAAACAACTTTAAGACCCTCATAAAATGCTTAGTTTGCACTACAACTGCATTTTTGTCATTTTCTGTAGTACTAGGTATTCTAAAATCAGCCTACTTTTCCCTCACATAAAGTAGATATTTATTTGAGACGATATTTTAATGTATTTGTGTTTTCTTCTTACAGGAGGGCATGGAATGGGTCTGCAAAAATATTCCAACCAAGAAGTAACTGTATGTTCTATAAAAATAATTATCATTTTCGCTTAACGTTATTAGAAGTTCTATCAATATCTTTAAAAAATAATTGTGTTGACAATCAGACGTAATGATATTATTTTGAGTCCACAAGTTATTCTAGTCTAAAGAAATCCGTCCAAAGTTATACATTTTAGTTAGAATTTATTTTACCTTTATCATTGTATAATTTAATAGAATTTATTTTACCTTTATCATTGTATAGTTTAATAGAATTTATTTTAACATTATCATTATATAACTTAATAGAATTTATTTTAACATTATCATTGTATAATTTAATAGAATTTATTTTAACATTATCATTGTATAATTTAACTATGGATAATTGGAAAGAAAATTTGTTGAGATCAGACGGCAGTCGCTTCATGGAAAATGTCGAAGTTTAGCTATATCAGCAGTTAGACTGGTAAAGCGGACCCCAGACTCCAAAGCTGAAAAAGCTGCGGATGCGACTGGGATTAACGCTGGGATGATGATGAATTGGAAAGAAAATTTCCATCGCAATAATGGCGCCAATTCTCTTGTTCACAAACTAAATTAATTTTAAGTTAAGATCAACCGGGGCAATTGCGTCTTTGGGGCAATTGCGTCTAATCGAAATTATTTTAAATCTATTTGAAACCTACTCTCCTGCTATCTTGTTTTGTTTACTTTGAATAAAAACCAATAACGTATAGATGGCAGGAGAGGGAGGTTTTCAAAAAGATTTAAAATAATTTCGATTAGACGCAATTGCCCCGGTTGACCTTAAGTGCATCTTCTTTTTTCCATTTCGTTAATAGAAAAAAAATAAGTTAAAAGTTAAGTTAAAAGGATAGAAGATAACATTTCAGTTTAATCTGTCAAATTAAGATACTCCATAGACAGTTTAGACGCGATTATAAACATGGCGATTAAAAATACGCTAGTTTACGTCAGTAGCGCACTAATTTGACAGGTCTAAACTGACGTTTTATCTTCTGTCCTTTTCTTATTGTAATGTAAAGAAAAGGATGCACTGAACTTAAATTTAATTTAGTTTGGAACAAGGGAATCGGAGCCAAAATCTATTTTTTGACTCATTAAACTGAATAGCAAGCATAAAAAATGTTTAAATCATCATTTTTTTTTTTTTTTTTTTTTAGTAGTTATAAAGTAGTGCTTGACTCCCGCAATCCCGCCTGATGGTAAACAGTGATGCAATCGTTGATAGTAAAGCACACTAGCTTATTAAGCCTATTCACTCAAAAAAACTGAGTGAATAGGAAGGAAGACGGCAGTTGAGCGAGGTGATGCAATGTTTAACCCAACAACGCGACCAACGATGCTGCGCCAGAGGATGATCTGGAGAGCCTTCACGACCAAACTCCCGACACAACAACATTAGGCACATCGTACCCGGCACACATCGCAACACAACTGCTCAGACCCGTTCTCCGTAAATAAGTACCTAGTAGTAAATCGTATCATTCTCCTGCCCTTATCCCAATTTATTTGGGGTCGGCGCAACATGTCTTTTTCTTCCATACATCCCTATCAGAAGCCATCTCGGCAGTCACCCCCTTCTTAGCCATATCATCTTTCACACATTCCATCCATCGTTTCTTTGGTCTTTCCCTACTCTTATAGCCATCAACATTCATAATTAAAACTCTCCTCACGACATTCTCCTCATTTCTCCGTAACACATGCCCGTACCATGACAACCGATTTCCACACAACTTTTCAGCTACCAGTGCCACTTTCAGACTTCCTCTTATGTACTCATTTCTTATTCTATCCATTCGTGTAACACCACACATCCCTCTTAGCATTCTCATCTCGGCTGCATGCAATTGCCTTTCATTCATTCCTTTCGTAGCCCAACATTCTGATCCATACAAGACAGCAGGTCGGATCATGGTTTTATATATAGAAAAAAAAAAAAAAAAAAAAAAAAAAAAATATTTAAATACTATTATAAAAAATAACTTCGAGATTTTTGTGGCATTCGTTTTTGTTATACAATAATTCAAATTACTACTTTCGTTTTCGGAATCTCCATTACAGAGCAATATATTGTTACGGGCTAGGGGTACTTAAACGCCGGTTAAGGGTTACGAAGTTTATTGGCAACGAAGGTACAGTCGATTGTAGGCAATGACGAGTAGAATGTCGCTGACGTTGCACCGAAGTCTTCCCTTATGTCCACGAAGTCCGTGTTGTAAACACACAATAACAGTACAGATGTTACTCCACGTAGTACTCACAGTTCTTGTTACAGTTGTCGCAGTAGGTATTCTCAAAGATCGCTTCTTAACTGTCGCTGTTTTCGTATCGCTAGTCGAGTGTAGACTGACTCTGCGCCGGCGTCACGGCGCTATTTATAGGCCAGCTGATCGAACATTCCAGATTCCTCTAGACGTAATAATAATAGCACATAACTTCGAGGTCACTCGGAAGTACCTACGGTAATTCCCGGAAACGGGTTTCTAGAAATTTCGATGTCGACACTTTGTTGACAAAACTGTTGAGTACTACGTGGAGTAACATCTGTACTGTTATTGTGTGTTATTATTGTACCTAGAAAACGTCTAGATCTGGAGGAATAGGGCTTAAAAGTGACTCACTGCATGTCACGCGATATTGAACCTTATGCCGTCGACATAAGGTCCATTTGTAACAATATTTAAAAAAATTCGAAACCCGAGTAACATCTTCACCTCAATCAAATCCTCTCTCTCTTTTCAGCTTTTAACTTCTATTGTATACAGCCAAAAAGTACCTTTTGGAATCATTTCTTGTTAATCAAATTTTGTTGCTGGCCCTACCTCAAAATGCCACAAATACATTAGAGGTGATTGGAATGTCATGATATAATATTTATGATAATTTAAAACTATACATTATTAAGTTATTTTTAAGATACCTGTGTTTTAATTTTAATTAGCTTATAAAATTGCCCTTATATTTATTTAATGAAATGTAAGTATTTTTAGTATTTTAAAAATAATAATGAACACTATTTACTTCTGTACAGACGACAGCACATCGATCTACTACAGTCTGTCAAGTTTCTTTATTAAATTTTCAACTTTATCACTAAAGGATTAAGGCTCAAAGTTGATTGGGAATATTTGACAGTTTCCGTTAGTTTAATCTGCTGTCGTCTGTCTGTACCTACATGTTTATGATTGCACATAATTACACTCTATTGGGAATAAGATTAAACAATTAATCTGTTCAACCAATTTTGACTTCTATTGAGTTAGTGGCTGTTTTCTTTCAGTGATGGCCCTATGCCTACGGAATAGAAGTCAAGTTCGGTTGTCGGCTTGTCTTTACCCACTGTCATGTCGGTAATTCTTAATTTTGTGTGAGCAGTGTGCATCAAAAGCTGTTTAAATACCATTTAAAATAATAATTATTAAGATGGCATGGTTAAAACTTGTTCTAAATATTATGATTAAACTTGTCACTTTGTTGTGCAGGCACGAGTATCTGTCAAATTTCATTATTAGATTTTCAACTTTGTCGCTACAGTATTAAATAAGAGTGGGCTCTAGTACCGAGGAATTTGAAAAATAGGTATTTAAAGAAACTATTGCCGTCGCGCCGCTTCCAAGCTCTCCCCGTAAAATGCGAAAGGGACAGTTGCAGCTCAGGCTGATTTTACTTTCAAAAACATTAACCAAAAGACGTTTCGTATTCCGCTGTTTTCTTTTTCAAAACTCTACAGATCTCAATAATTTTCATGTCATACCAAAAATAATAAATGGAAAAGTATACCTATGTTTCTATTATTCTATTTTGTCAAAAACTTACCACATTTGTCTAATAGTCTGAACATCGCGGTAAAAAAAGGATTATTTTTCGGGTTTCATATTTTTTATTACTTAAGCTTTGGCAAACATCAAATGATAGACACACGTGTAATCAAGGTGTAAACCTATAAAAAAATAGCTCTAAAAGCGTTATCGACGAAGAAAACAGCGGAATATGTTTGTATAGAGAAAGCGCCTCTAGAGTGCCCTCTTATGGCTCAAGGTTGATTGGGAATATTTGACAGTTTCGGGTAGGTTGACCTGCTGCCGTCTGTACCTATACAACGTGTAACATAAAGAGTATATACATAACAAAGGCATGGCATCTTTACATTATATCAAACGATATTGGAAGGGTTTTTTAATCCTATCTCTTTATGTTAGGAAGTTATGAGGAAAAACACCGCCTGTGTCGCACAGTCGCACAGAGATATAGAAGACATTTATCGGATTTTGGCAAGTAACGTGACGGGTAACGAGTAGTTATTAACGTATGTAGTGTGCTGCCACGTTTGTTATGATTTGATTTTAAGAAACACACGAAACCGAGAATTTGGTACCAATTTTTTGAGTATTTTATTTTGAGTTGAAACCCTTCCGATATCGTTTGATATCATCTAAAGATGCCATGCCCTTGGTATGTATATACCCTTTTTGTTACACGTTGTATACATTTGCTAAAAGTCCTTTAAAGTAAAATATTAATTGTAATAAATTATGTGATGTCTACTATACTGAATTAGCACCAATGTAAATAATTTTCAAAAATTGATCTCTCACTGTTTGCAATTTTTGTTTATATTTGATTGTAATTTGCATTTAGGTACCTTCCATTTAAATAAATAATACAAGTTTTCATTATAATGTTTTATTACATATCTTACATCAATGTGGAATGTATTTACTATTTACATTATAATTTGAAAGTGATACGGAAGATTTGACAAATTAACTTAATAGAAACAAATATTTATAAACCAAACATCTAAAATATAGATTTTTTTAAAACTATAGTTTATTATTTAAGTAAAAATGTTTAATATAGATTCGAGATTTTAATATATTATCATCTATCTAGTTACCCCTGAAAACCCTGAAAGTTTTAGGGTATGCAGAGTTATTAAATGCAACGTCAGTTTTAGCACCAAAATGTCCAGCAAAAAACTAAAATTATTTTACTTAATTTCAACTAACAATACTAGTTATGTTTACATAAGTACATTTTTAATAAGTATTCCATTTTAAATGATTCTTTCATTGTTTTCATTAAAATGAAACTACAATGTAAATACTTTTTAGCTATTTTAATTTTTGGATATCATCATAAAAATGGAATACTTATTTCATTTTCACTAAACCAATTAAATATAAAAAAACAAAACACTCTTTTTGTCAAAAAATAATCTAAACTGAAAAACACTGATAAAACTTATTTCACGACACGACATCTTAATTAATAGTTAAATAATATATAGTTTACATAAATTCTGTATCACGATATCTATTTAAATAATTAAGTAACATTATGGGGATATATTTACTTAAAAATAACAATAAATGAAAACAAAAATGGTGCATTTTGCCTGTAAAAGCAAATGAAATGGAGTGAATTATTAAGTACTTACCTAATGAA
This sequence comes from Sesamia nonagrioides, assembly GCA_017933935.1. NCBI lineage: Eukaryota > Metazoa > Arthropoda > Insecta > Lepidoptera > Noctuidae > Sesamia > Sesamia nonagrioides. The sequence goes on along the minus strand of JADWQK010000518.1, from coordinate 69,979 downwards.
TTTGAGGATGAATTTGTGATCAAATAAGTGATCGAACTAGTGAATGAATTTGTGGTGAAATAAGTGATCAAATTAGCAAATGCTTTTGTGATCAAATTAGTGAATGAATTTGTGGTTCAATTTTGTAAATGTATTTGTGAATAATATTATGATCAAAATAATTAGTGAATGAATTTGTGATCAAAATTATTTTATTTCGTGCTGCAATGGTCTCTAACTTTTTAATTAACGATTAATGATAGGTAGTATGATTTTTTGGTCCATACATTTGTCGGTTTGAGATGAAAAATGAATAATTTAGCGAATAGTGTTGAAAAGATATGACTGAACATAGCGATCTTAAATGATGAGTGACATTGATTAAATGAAGATTATTAAAACTGGCGTGGAATGGGTTCAAGGGCTCGTGAAATGTGGTTTCTAGCCAGAGTAATAAAATGAGATGATGATGATCAAATATCAATTATGTAATTATAGTCGATCAAATATATCATATAAGTATAAAATATAACCGAAATCATAATTAAATACTGGTGATTAATGGGATAATAATTTAATGATTTGTAATAGATACAGATATGAAAAATAATGCATTCTAATGTTAGTAATTATAGAGAAGCCTTATTAAAAACAAAAGTATTGAAAGAAAAAAAAAAGAAACAGTTAACATGCATAGGTATAATTAATAAACGGAGCCATTCTGCCCGTTCAATATTCTGATTCTGACCTATTAAAATTCTGATTTACATCATAAAGTTCTAGAATAATTAAGATAAAGAAGGTATTACAAGCAAGCAAATTTGTCCACTGAGGACTTATAGTTCACTGTGGTATACTTCTGTGGTTACTTTCATTTCGTGTTCGTGGAATGCCGAGCAGTCTGCTGGGTAAGCCGCCTGAAAAATTAAGTACAAAATTTTAGTAATCTTTTCGGTCAAGACATTAGAATCGAATTCGACAGCCTCCGTGGCGTAGCGGTAGCGGACGCGGCCGCTGCGCAAGGTGGCGCGATCCCCGCACAGTGCAAGTATTTGTATGCATGAATATGAATACTTTCACTGGTCTGGTCGTGCCTCGGAAAGCACGTTAAGCCCTTGGTCCCGGTTGCCATACAAACATCTAGTGGCAGTCGTTACGGGTTGTTGGAGCCCTCAAAAGTCCAACAATTGGTCTAACTGCAATGCTTCGATGTCGCCTTCGGGTTGTGGAGGTCAGACGGCAGTCGCTTCACGGAAAATGTCGAAGTTTAGGCATTTCAGCAGTTGGACTGGTAAAGCGGACCCCAGACTCCAAAGCTGAAAAGACTTCGGATGCGACTGGGATTAACGCTGTGATGATATGACATTAGAATCGAATTTGTGGTAGTTGGGATGAGGTAACATCCATAGAGTTTTGACCCAATCAGATTGTATAAAATATAGGCAGGGGCGTAATTTCACTGTTCGTGTCGCGTTGGTTCTATACCTCACAACGGAAATTTTTGCAAAAATCGGTCAAAACAGTAGCTATTTCCCAAGTTTCACAATATTTTCACTGATATTATTTTACTTATTTAGATGAAGGCATATGTACCTACCTATTCGTTGGAGTACCTACAAATCCATACTACTGAACCGATTGTTATGAAATTTGGTACACATATAGTCTAGAGCCTGAGAAAGGACATAGGCTATATAGCATTCCGCTATTCCGCATATGACCAATAGGAGCAGAGCAGTAACAAAAAATGTTGTGAAAACGGGGGAAAACGCGGACGTACGTATTGCTCCCATTATTTTAAACGGCGCTAATTCCATGTTGATATGAAATACGCGGACGGAGTCGCGGGCAACAGCTAATGTAATAAAATAAAGCAAATAACATGATGAAAACCAAGCTTTATTTTTATACAAATAAGAATTAATTGAAATTTAACCTTCTCTTGTCTACTGAGTTGAACTCATCAATCACTTTCTAAATGTCTACGTCTATTCGTCGTTCAAGTGCCAAAAAAGCCAACGAGGGCAGCCTCTCCTTTTTTTTTATTTTTTTTTTCGGGGTGGAAATCCTCATAGGATGTCCGCCGCCCTAGGGTGGGCGACGGGGTCTGTCAGACTTTTACTGACTAAAACCACCCCGGTGTCTCTTCTGTCACGAGTGCGCGTGGGGCCGCGGGAGTCTAAATTCTTCCGCAGCCCCACACTCTCGTCCTGGCCCGGTCTGTCCGGGCCTCGTCTCCGGCACGGGGTAGTGGGGTGTTAAGCTACCCCGTGCATCGCCTCAGAGGCGCGCGCTGACACTCGCGTGCGCCTCCGCCTCGGGGTCCATCGAATAGGGGGCGGGGACTTCCCCATGTCCCTTGCCCCTGGACCCATTCATGGGGGGCAGAAGAGGGCGTTATCCGCCCTTCTTCGGCGCCCGGTGCGTCTTCTGCGGCCCGGGAAGGGAGTTGAGATCTCCCTCTCGCGTTCCGCAGCTTCCTTCTGCGACATCACGTCCTCGCAGAAGGACACCACCGCGTCCCACGACTCTGCGCTGCCGGCCATCCTCCGCACTACTGCCGGAGGACAGCCTCTCCTGGCCAAGCGTGTTCCTTGTGTAAGTTTTCAACCTTTTCTACAGAATTAATTACCTATGTCGTACTCTTACAACTTTGTTAAAATGTTGGTATTGTAGCAGTAACTACAACCACCGCATGCGAACAACGCGTCATACTGACGTCACCCGAATTCTACATCTCGCAATCAGAGTTTACCGTGCAGCTAGCATACATACAACTTCCCAATTTCAAGCATTGTGCAAGTGCCCGCCAGACATAACACCCGTCTGGTCGGAGGATCGTCCCTTTTCTATGAAGGATGAGTGAACTTTACTCCCTATTCCTCATGCCTCTATAGTATCATTATATTATACATTTTTTGTTTATATTTTGGGGTGGCAATGAATTGACATAGAATTTTTTGGGGTGGCAACTGCCACCCCTTGCCACCCCTCGATTACGCCTATGAATATAGGTGCACAAACACCTAAAACAGGTAGGTAAATGAGACAATGGCACCAATTTCTTAGTTCACAAACTAAACGAATTTTAAGTACAGTGCATCCTTTTCTTTCTATTTCATTAAGAAAAGGACAGAAGATAACATTTTAGTTTTAGTCCTGTCAAATTAAGATCATTCTGGTGAGTGTGCGAGGGAATTGCATGATTTAATTCCCCCATCTCCGTTCCACCATCGGACGACCCGTCGCGTCGTACGGCGAGTTTCCACCCGTACGTTGTTGACACCACTGCGACCCGGACGAAGCGTTTCGCTTCCTCCTTTATACCGCGTACATCGAGGGACTGGAACAATTTGCCAGCGGCGGTGTTTCCGTCGGACTACAATTTGAGTGTCTTCAAGGCTAGAGTGAATCTTAATAAACTAGTGCGCTTTACCATCAACGATTGCATCACTGCTTACCATCAGGCAGGATTGCGGTCAATTGCTGGTTTATAAAAAGTAAAAAAAAAAAAGGTTCTAGAGTGAAGACTGCGTATCGGGAGTGAGGACCCCTATAGGAGGGTACTTTGTTCCGCCACTTCTTCTTCCCAGCGAAAGCACTAGGAAGTGGCGAAGGGCGGGCGTTTTGGGGGACTGTCTTATGTAATATTGACGTTCAAAAGGTGCCGATTCTCAACCTAACTTGAATAAATGACTTTTGATTTTTAGAATGGACTGAGGCCATGGTGGAGATCGCGAAACTCCGCTGGATGCGAGTGACGACCGATTGAAGAAGTATGTCCAGCAGTGGACGTCTTTCGGTCGTTCTTTTCAAAACTAGCATGACAAGATAATGCCCATAAATATCCATATTAATATGATACTCACTTCACAATTGACGTCATTCTGTATAGCGTTGTACAGGTCGAAGAAGCCTTTTCCGTTCTGGAAGCTGAGTGCCGCGGACGCTACTAAACTGCTGAGCTTTGTGAGACCAGCCTTGAAGCCGGGAAGACCTGGAAAAGACAAATTTAATGAAAAATTATGAGATTATACTAACATTTACACTTGTTATTAATACAGGATTAGACGAAGGTGTAACTACCTACTAGGTACGTCCACAATTCGCCAGTTAGGTAATTAGAATCTGGGTTTATTTATATAAAGTGGTTTTATTTTTACAACGTGGTTTTATTTTTGTAAAGTGCGTTTATTTATATAAAGTTGTTTTACTTTAAAAAGTGGGTTTAATTATATAGTGGGGTTATTTTTATAAAGTGGATTTATTTCTATAAAGTTGGTTTATTTTAAAAAGTGGGTTTAACTTTATATAGTGGGATTATTTTTATCAAATCAAAAATGTTTATTTGCTAAAATACGGTATAAAAGGTCGACGACGCCGACGTCCTCCGTGGCGCAGCGGTCAACACGCCTGCCTGAGACGTGGAGGCCCCAGGTTCGATCCCCGGCCAGGTCATGATGGAAAACGATCTTTTCCTGATTGGCCTAAGTCTTGGATGTTTATCTATATATGTATGTATTATAAATATAGTATCGTTGAGTTAGTATCCCATAACACAAGTCTCAAACTTACTTTGGGGCTAGCTCAATCTGTGTTTTTTTAAAAGGTGTTACAGTGCATTCTTTTCCAGCGTATCCTGCCATATGTAGCGTGCAAATTTATTATTAAAATTACGTTATCCAAATTCCATCAATGTATCTTCTATAATTATAGTCCTTAATTCTATAGTAATTCTTTGATAACAAAAGTTTAAAAAGCATTTTCTTAAATAATGTCAAAGGTAATTCTTGTAAACAATTTGGTAATTTATTATAAATGATTATGGACATACAGTATACATTTTTCTTAAATAATTTTAATTTTATTCGTGGTAAACGAAGTCTGTCTTTATGTCGTGTGTTTATAAAGTGGGTTTATTTTATAAGTGCTACGGACTTGGTTCGCTATTGTAGTTTATAGCGCGTCATTTCGATGCAATATCATCAATAAACATGCTTTTTCTTCAAGTAGCATACTTTCCATAGCCGGGATGCAGATGGCTTCCTATAAGCAACCAGCAGACTATGTGCTGCGACGCTAGCAATAAAATTAACACGGGTATAATCAAGTAACAAATACAAGAAAATTCCAAAGCTATATATAAAGCTATATATATATAAACACCTCTTTGGGCACATAGTTGATCCAGCCGCAATCCACGAGGACTTTTTAGCTCTGAATATATTTTAGAAATCAATTACTTGTGTTGAACCATTTATATACTCGTACTTCCAGTAATACATCTTTTGATCCGATACCTATACCGTAACAGTTGATCAAATAGGAATTTATTATAGCTAATCTAGATATTTTATATTCGCAATACTCCATACATTGTAAGATCTATATATATTTTTTAACAATTCTATGCATTAGTGGATCCATAACGACTATTTTTTTTAAATGCACAAAGACTTTTTGGCTTGGAATATATTTCAAAAATCATTATCTTATGTTGATCCATGTAGCTACTCGTACTTCGTAATACTTATTTTGATCTGAAGATGTACTGATACCGTACCGGTCGATCAATTATGTTTAGTATGAGGTCAAAGTTATTGTTATTAATATTTAAAGAGGCTGAATTTTGCGTATGGGGTTTTTATACTTTATTTCTAACTTACCATTTATATTAAGTTTTTAAACTCTATTCATCGAAATCAATCTAATTAGTCCAAACACGATATCGGCGCTGCATGTTTGGGGCTGAAAATATTGTGTGGACGGCCTCGGTTACACTCAATGCAATTAACACTGCTTGTATAGACTTCTTTGGTAGAAATTGTATGCGAATACATATTATTATTAAATTTGAAGTTTCAGTTTTAAGCGTTGAATTTTGCTAAGCGGTTTTTTTAGGTATTAATCAGGTAGAAACAAAAAAGTTTACTCCTTCCAAACAGAACGCACATTACAATAATAATACACTAAAAAATAATAAACACATAATAAAGAAAAAGAAAAAAAAGTAATATAATTTACTAAAAAGCCTCGTACTCAAAATAAAACAATGTTTTCCTGATGTTATAATCCGGGTCAGGAGTTTTGGCGGGAAAGTTAAGCTGAGCTTCAATTTTTCCATTGGAGTTTTAAATTATTTAAAGTGTTCTTTACTAAATAAAGTGCGAGATTTATGTAGTAAATAGTGCATTCAGTAAATAATTCATAAAGAACATTGAGATATCCTAGCGTAGTGTGTACAATAAACATGTGTACCATTTATAATATTTTTGTAAATTAAAAAAGATAAACTCAACCGCACGTTAGTGGAAATAAAATCATATTTGCTACTTACTAAGTAATAAAGGTAATAAAGATCTGTGGATCTGGTGGATGATTTCTCAGTCTACTCAAAGTGTGTTATAAAAATAATTTCGCTTAGTCGCGTTATATTTTAGCGAAAGAAAGTGTTGTTTTCTAATCAAATCAAATTAAATCATTTATTTGTTAACACAGGTAAATATTGACAGATCTTACAAAGAATAATAATGATATGATGAATGAATAATAATGGTTTGTGGTAGGTACTGGAACGCGTTAGACACATGGAATGTCAACTTTAGCGGCCGCAATTTCGAAATAGGGAGTTTGCGTTTCGTTCCAACGTCCCAGTCTGAATTTCTTTTGAAAAAAAAAACTGCATTCGAAACATGGAATACCAAGGAGGTAACTAATAAAAGGTTTTATTCAAATTTTGGACTATCTTGCAAATAGACAGTAGTAGACTGTTTATTGAAAAAAACGAAAGAACATTATAATAGCGCGGGAAAATATTTTATTGTTCATTATTCGATATTGAACTTAAAAAAGAAAATTATGTGTTTGATTTCCGCAGATTGTTTGAGAAAAGTAGTTGATAAATGCCTGCGTGATTTCACCGTATACTGCTTAGTATGATACTATTGTCATCGGCAGCAGCGCGGGCGTTGAGACTAAAGGATTCGATCTCGGGCAATAGCAATAAAAAAGTTAATAATCAATGTCAAAATCCTATAAAATTTAAATTTGTTGTTAAAGTTGTCAACAGAAAAATTATTTTCTTTTGGCAATTTAAGTGTTTACCCGACTAGCAGATAGGCGGTGAAGGTTAATACATGTGCTTTTTCTGTGTGATATTTTTATTTTGATTTTAGTGCCATTGAAAAGTGTATCTACAATCAAGATAGATATTTATTGTTTGTGTTGTTCTGTAAGTGTGTTTTGTGTTCCTATTTTTGTGGTAAGTCTCTCCCGTAGGCATGATGCCTACGGGTAAAAAACCCCCTGATCCCCCGGACCCTCCTGATAAGTTATTTGACCTCACTCCTGTCTTGACCATAACTCCTCCCCATGGAGATCAATTATCAGACATGGACTTGGAAACCAACCAAAGAAAAAGGCCCGCTCAATCTCCCCCGGCATCCTCCTCTTCCATCCCACCGAAATTATCTAAAAATACTATTCGTCAATATTATACTGCTAGAGATAACCCACCATACATCGTCCACGTCTCGCTTAAAGAAGGACAGACAACCGGTACAACTCTCCATCCCATTAAGTTTGGCATGCTTCTTAAGAAAAATAACATCAAAAGTGTTCTGCTAGATGGAGTTAAACGCATTGGTCGTAATAGAGTCTCAGTGCAGTTTAGGTCTGTTGAGAATGCAAACAGTTTTTTAGTTAACCAGGCTATTTCCCAAAATTATGACACCTCAATCCCCCAATTCCACATCACTCGTATGGGTATTGTAAGGGATGTCCCATCTGACTGGACAGATGAAGAAGTCATAGAAAATATTAAAGTCCCTGATGGCTGTGGCCAAATTATTAAAGTGCGTAGGTTAAATAGGAGACAAGTCACCGAGAATATAATAGAATGGAAACCCACTCAAACGGTTGTCTTAACTTTCGATGGACAAGTTCTGCCTAAGAGGGTGTACTGCTTCTATTCTGCCCTTAATGTTGAGATTTATGTATATCCCACCATCCAATGCTACAACTGCTGCCGCTTTGGTCATACCCGGACTAAATGTCGTTCTAAGCCCCGTTGTTTTAAGTGTGGACATGATCATCCGGGGGATGGCTGTGATGTGGACCAGGACAATGCCTTCTGCATTTCTTGCTCCGGGAACCACTTTGCGAACTATAATGGATGTCCTGAACTGGGCCGCCAAAAATCAATAAAGGCTGCAATGACAGAACGGAACATTTCCTATATGGAGGCTAGTAAGAGCTTCCCTCCAGTAACACGATCATATGCAAGTGCAACTAAGTCCGACCGTAAACCTCCTACCACATCCTTTTCCTCCTCCCCACAATCTCCTCCTCCACCACTCTCACAGTCTAGGGTCCCCGTCCGTAAACCTGTCTTCCTCAAAACTAAAACATATGCCCCCCTCTCCCCAAGTTATGATGTCAAAGCTCACCAAGCACTTGTCCAAAATTATTCCTTCTCTCCGTCCAGAAATGGTTGTGCATTCCCAGAGGATGCAAACCAATATAATGAAAGCATTAATAAAAGTAAACGGCCCAACACTCTCAACCTACTTGATATATTATCAAACTTATTAACTAAAGTTATTTCCAATCCACAATCAAATATACCTGACCACGTTGCCTTGAAACTTATATCTGTTCTTGAATTTTTAAATAATGGCTCTCCCATTGACTTGTCTACAGTGGAACGCGAGGAGCGTTACACATAAAAAGCAAGATCTTATACATCTTATTAACAAATATAAACCCTCTGTCTGCAGCATTGCTGAGACATGGTTGTCCCCAAACAATAATTTTAATATTCCCTATTTTAATTGTATCCGGCATGATCGCCCGAATGGTTATGGAGGATGCGCTCTGCTCATCAATAGCAAAGTTGCATTCACACAAATTCCTCTTCCCCCTGTCGGAGGCAACATAAATGTTGTGGCCATAAGGGCTGAGGATATAAATTTTTTCTGTTTTTATGTTGCTCACCCTCAATTGAATGACCTTAGTCTGATCAAAAATATTTTAAGTAGTGTTAAGGGCCCTTCGCTTATATTAGGTGACTTCAATTGTCATCACTTCCGTTGGGGTTCAAATTTCTGTGATAATTTTGGACTAGGGCTAGTAGATATATTAGATGATCTCAATTTATGTATTATAAATGATGGTAGAGCCACACGCAGATCTTCTCTTGGGCAAACCAATAGTAGCTGTGTGGACTTAAGTATCTCCTCCTCTAATTTGGCCAGTTTATTCCATTGGATCCGGTTAGATGTAACATTTGGTAGTGACCACTATCCTATCATTGTCAAAATCCCATCGAAATTCATTCCTAATGAGACCTTAACACCTTTGTTAAAATACAGACTAGACTCTGCAGACTGGGATAAATATTCCAAATTCCTAGATACCCTTGTTTCATCCCTTCCCCCAATCAGTGCTAACAACGCCACAGATAGCTTCATCCATTTCTCCAACAGCATATCCCACTCAGCAGATGAGTGCATTCCACATAAAAATTCCACAACTGGCAAAATACCTTCCCCACCATGGTGGGATAGTGAGTGTTCCCTAATGGTCAAAGCTAGAAAGGATGCTGAAAGGGCCTTTAACCTCAACATGACCTTAGAAAACCTATCTGCTTTTAATTTGATTATGGCCAAATCTCGTAAGCTATTTAGAAAAAAGAAAAGAGAAGGCTGGAGGTCTTTTTGCCATTCCTTGAGTCCTTGTTCCCCCCCTGGAGTCGTTTGGAAGAAACTTAAACTTTTCCGAAAAAGTTTCTCATCAACATCATCTCCCACTATGTCCAGAGAAATTGGATCCCAATTTATGTCAAAAATTGCCCCTGACTATGTACCTTCTATTGAGGAATCTGGATCTAGCCCTAGTGGGTCAATAATGTCATCAGACCCATTGGATCAGCCATTCTCCATCAGTGAATTAGAATTAGTTCTAAAACATGTTAAAGATTCTGCCCCGGGAGTGGATGGATTCCCTTATTCTTTTCTGGCCAAGTCTGGTTCTAAATGCCGTGCATATTATATTGAACTTATTAATTTTTGTTTACATACGGGTTTTATACCTCCTGAATGGAAAGTACAAATAGTTGTCCCCATATTGAAACCCAATAAAGACCCTGGAGACTCTTCATCTTTTAGACCAATTGCTTTATCATCCATATTGCTAAAAATCTTCGAACACCTTATCAAAAACCGCCTTGAATGGTTCGTGGAACATAGGAGGCTCCTGCCGCGGACTCGGTTTGGCTTCAGGAGGGGATTGGGTACGGCTGACAGTGTCAGCCTCCTCACGTCTGAAATCCGTTTATCCTTTAGTCGGGGTGAGTCGGTGGTAGCGGTCTTCCTAGATATATCAGCTGCTTATGATTCTGTCCTCCTTCCTATTCTCAGGCAAAAATTGCAAGAGCTGAGAATCCCGGCTAGGTTATGTCAGATTATATGCAACCTTTTCTATAATCGCTCTATTCAATTGAGGGCTCCTGGGGCTGACCCTGTACATCGTTCAGTTTGGAGGGGGCTGCCTCAGGGTTCTGTTCTCAGTCCATTGCTTTTTAATATTTATACCCATAACCTTGCTTCATGTCTAAATTACAATTGTAAGTCTCTTCAATATGCTGATGATATAGCAGTTTTTTCCTCTAATGAGTCAATTGATGATGCCGTTTCGTCCATAAATATCTCCCTGGCTTCACTGAACCGATGGCTTGTAAGACATGGGTTGTCGCTTAGCGCCCCAAAAAGCTCTGCCGTTATTTTCACACGGAAACGGCTTATCCCACAACTTAATATAAATATTGAGGGAGTGCCTATCCCTATTAAGGTAGGAGCCAAATTCTTGGGTGTTACCTTAGATTCTAAATTAACTGGTGTAGATCACATCAATAACACTGTCCAAAAATGTGAGAGGTCGGTATCAGTACTCAAGGCTTTGGCTGGTGTTTGGTGGGGAGCACATCCATACACCCTAAAGCTCATCTATAACGCTCTAGTTAGAAGCGTCTTAGACTACTGTTGCTTTATTTTGGAGCCGTGTAACAAAGCAGCATTGAAAAAACTTGATAAAATCCAATCCAAATGTCTCAGGATCGTTCTTGGTGCCATGAAATCTTCCCCTATAAACGCCCTTCAGGTAGAATGTGCAGACCCTCCTTTGAATATTCGAAGACAATATTTGGCTGACCGGTTTTTATCGAAATTATTCTCCTTGTCCTCTCATCCCTTACTCCCTATATTAGATGAACTGGACTCAGTTATCAACACCTCTCCCTACTGGAATAACAAACCCATACCATTACTATCAAATAGGTATAGGGAACTTAAGAACCAACCTCATCCTGTGACCCAATATCCCATCCTTCCAGTGTATGCAGCCTCATATGAAACGGTCCTCTTTGCCCCTAATGCTATCCTTAATTTAGGCATTAATAAAAATTCCCCTACTGCCCGACAGGAATTCACATTAGCTATTGAGAACTATTGGCTAGGCTGGAATTATTTTTACACAGACGCTTCAAAGCAGTCGAAGTCAGGATATACTGGAGTGGGAGTTTATTATCAGAACTCAAAAATATCCCTACTTTTTCAATGTCCTCCAGCTGCATCAGTATTTACGGGAGAGTGTATTGCCATACTGGAAGCCATCCGTTTATACAAGCACATAATATAAAAAACTCAGTAGTATTCTCTGATTCTTTTAGCAGCATCCAGGCTGTTCTTCAAAACCCTCTTAAGTCCAAGATATGTAGTCAAGTTGTCATAGACATCAGGGATATTCTTTTAAAATGCTCCTCACAGGGTTTAATAATTGAACTGGTTTGGATACCCAGCCATTCCGGTATAGTTGGGAATGAGTATGCAGATAACTTAGCAAAATATGCCACAACAGCCTCAGTGGATATGAAACATTTTACCATTCATAACTATGATCTTCAGAACAGCACTAAAGATAAGCTGTATACCACTTGGGATACTGTATGGTGTAACAGTTCAAAACGCAAGGGAGCTTGGTATGCAAGTGTCCAACCAACACTTCAGAGGAAACCTTGGTTTTTCAAATGCATGAAACTTGGTAAAAGAACTGTTTCCACTCTATGCAGGCTTAGGCTTGGTCACTGCTGTACTCCAGTTTTTTAAAGAAAATCCATATCCGCGACACCTCTCTTTGTGAATGTGGCTTAGATGAGGGTACTCTTGAACACATATTTTTCTGCTGTCCACTTAATAATAATTCTTTCGATTTATACTCCTCTCTGTCCGAAATTAAAATCCCTCTTCCCATTAACATTAGATCCTTGCTAACCCTTTTCTCCCCCAAAATAGTCCAAATATTATCATCTTTTCTCAATAACAATAACATTAAATTATAATAAAACTAGGCATATTTAAATAATATTTATATAATTATCGTCTTTCCTTAAAGTTATTTTGTTTATTTATTTACTAACATTGTGTTCGTCTTTACAGGTACTAAAAACCTATCTGCTAGAAAGTAAAAACCATCTTTCAATTTACTGCTGTCTTGTCCAAACCCACTTCGACATTGGCAGAATAGTCGTCATAGACTCAATTGCCAAAAAAAAAAAAAGTGTTTACCCGACTTCAAAAAAAGGAGGAGGTTCACAATTCGTCGCAATCTTTTTTTTTTATGTATGTTCATCGATTACTGTAAGACGCCTGGACCCGTTTGCGAAATTCTTGTTTTATTTGAAAGGGTGGTCCCATAGTCACCAGGTCAAGATCTGATGATTAAAGATTAGAGAAATCAAGGAAAACTTTCAAAACTTTTACGGGCAACTAGTGCATTTCTAGTTATTTTCATTAAGTATTTTAAAGCACTACAATTTAGTAATGATCTGGAGTAGATATGAAGTCGGGAGACAGTTGAGGGAACTCCTCGACAATTCACAGCAGCTACCTTGTGTTTGAACTTGATTAATTTGTATTAATAAGAACTTTACACCTAAATGGGTTGTAACTGTCATTAGGGCTCTGATGATGAATACAAAGGCCAGTTCAGGTAACTTCTCAAGGGTTTACAGTAGTTCCCTTGTTTTTGGATTTAATTAATATATATATTGATGAGCAATTTTCACCGATATGCATTATTATGAAAATCTGTAGTAGATTTGATGATGAAGACCACGACCGACAAACATTCATTTTAGCCCACATATATTTTTTTTAATAATTATAAACTAGCGCTTGACTGCAATTCCGCCTGATGGTAAGCAGTGATGCAATCGTTGATGGTAAAGCGCGCTAGTTTATTAAGTCCATTCACTTACAAAACCTTAGTGAATAGGAAGGAAGACGGCAGTTGAGCGTCGACAACGCTGCACCAGAGGGAGATTGATGTGGAGACCCTCCATGACCAAACTCCCGGCACTACAACATTTGGCGCATCGTACCCGGCACACATCGCAACACAACTGCTCAGACCCGTCCTCCGTACAGCTTCACCAGGCCGGGACACGACGAATCGCTTGGCGGCAAGTCTTTGTCTGGTAGGTGCTAACTTCTGCCGGCAGCCGATATTATGGCCTACCACCGAGCAAAGGCACCGAGCATAGGTGCAAAGTTCTTATGAATACGAATTAATCAAGCATTAATCATGCTCGGGCTAGTAGGGAATCAATCCGGTCCGAAAGAGAGGCCATGGTTGAGCGAACGAGTGTTGCACTGCAGGCAGTCTCCGAATGGGGCAATGCCAATCTTGTAGCATTCAATGCCGCCAAAACACAGGCGTGTCTTTTCACCGCCAAAAGGAGCCCGTTCACCTTGGCTCCTACTTTTCGGAATGTGTCCTTGGAGTGTTCCGACCGCCTTCAGCTTTTGGGAGTTGAGATTTCCTCGGACCTTAACTTTGGGCGGTTCATTGAGTCCAAGGCTAAGGTGGCTGCCAAGAAACTTGGCGTTATCGCAAAGGTCCGGCAGTACTTCACACCTGGGCAGCTTCTAATGTTATACAAAGCACAGGTCCGTTCGTGTGTGGAGTACTGCAGCCACATTTGGGCTGGTGCTGCCAAGTGTCACCTGGCCACTTTGGATTCAGTGGAGAGACGTGCAAAGAGGCTGATTGGTGACCCTGATCTAACTCGAGTTGGTCTCCAAAGCCTAGAGCACAGGCGTAGAGTAGCCAGCCTTTCGGTGTTCTATAGGATGCATTTCGGGGAGTGTGCGAGGGAATTGCATGATTTAATTCCCCCATCTCCGTTCCACCAGCGGACGACCCGTCGTACGGCTGGTTTCCACCCTTACGTTGTTAACACCACTACGATCCGGACGAAGCGTTTCGCCTCCTCCTTTATACCGCGTACGTCGAGGGACTGGAACAATTTGCCAGCGGCGGTGTTTCCGTCGGACTACAATTTGAGTGTCTTTAAGGCTAGAGTGAATAGGCTCTTAAGAAACTAGTACGCTTTACCATCAACGATTGCGTCACTGCTTACCATCACGCAGGATTGCGGTCAAGCGCTGGTTTATAATATGTAAAAAAAAAAAACACAAACGCAAGGTGGCTGCTGTGAATAGTTGAGGAGTTCCCTCGACTGCCTATAGTCTTCATCATCAGATTTACTACAAACCATCATTTTAACCCATATAGGTGCAAAGTTCTCATCAATATAAATGAATTAAGTCCAAACACAAGGTACCTACTATTAATCGTTGAAGAGTTCCCTGAACTGGCCTTTGCTTTTATCACCAGAGCCTTCATGACAGTCATAACCCATCTTTTTGTAAAGTTCTTATCAATACAAATTAGTCAAACACAAACTGAAGGTAGCTGCTGTGAATAATTGAGGAGTTCCCTTGACTTTCTCCAGGCTCCATCATCAGCTATACCAGACCTTTATCAAATTGTAGTTCTCTGAAATACTTAATGAAGATACTTAGAAATGCACTAGTCGCCCCTACGATTTTTGGAAGTTCCTCTTGATTTCTTTAGTCTTCCATCATCAGATCCTGACTATGGGACCATTTAGAAAGTTTACCTTTTCTAACATAAAAAGAATTTTGTAAATCGGTCTAGTCGTCTGAGATTTATCGGTGAACATACATAAAAAAGTAACTGCTGCTTATCCAATCGCTTCACGCCCTTGGTAAATGCTGCACCCTGATTGGCCCATTTGAATTGGATCAACAACTGCTCAGACGCCAAAAAGGTGGATTTGTATAAAACAGCCCTTAATTATTGTTATTACTTCTTATTATTCATCGTGACGCATGTGGATCCGAACGGAGCCACATTTTTATGATCAGATGGCAACGGATCAAGAAAAGGCCCCCGGATCAACAAGTGAAAATGGATCAACAAATTACTACCTATACGGCACGTCTGATCAACAAAGTGCCCAAAGGGATATCTATATATATATATATATATATATATATCAGTGGCGAAGGGTGAAATTTTGACAAAGGGAAGCCGGTCCAAAAAAATAAACACTTAAACACTTACCTACTGCAGGATATCTTGAATAATATTGCCGGTAGAATAATATAAGCCATAATAACAAACAAAATCCACAGTATTTAACCAAATCTGCGATTAAATTACCTTACAGAATCAGTCACAGTTTAAATAACACAAATATTAAAATATAACAAACGAAATTATCACGCACCAGTGGTATAGCAACATGTCACATACTAACAATAATTTATTTTCAACCTTACGAAATGGAACACGAAAATATGCCAAAATAAAAAGAATATGACTTGCGAAGGATTTCATTATAACGCTAATTCTTTTTAATTTTGTCGTGTTTTCTTTCTCCCGTGCCGTGCTTCAATAACAATAATTTCTTTGTCTCTTTCTAATAGAGGAGAGGAGAGAACTGCAACTCGGTCGCGAATAGCCTATCTTTCTTTAAATTTTACGTACAGTTAGCGAGCATTAGAAAGAGATGGTGACACGCTCTGTCTCTTTTCGCCTCATAGTAAAACGTTGGCCGAGATAAGCTGTAATTCGTCGAGTTACCTTTACGACTATAAAATGAAATGTGATACTTAGGGTATTGCTAAGAATTACTATTGCTATTGTAAATCGCGCAGGCATTTAATTAATAATACTTTGTTAATGAAATAGAATGTAAATACTTTTGTATGAATATGGAACTGATTTTTGAAAGGTAACCCGGTGGGAATCGGCTTGTATGGACTCTTCGCCACTGATATATATATATATATATATAGGATATTATAAAATGCGCCTATAATATAATTAACATAGATGTAGAAACTGATTATATTATGGAATACGTAATTACGAATTGTAGCTCACGCAATCCTTTTGCACCTAAAAATATTATCGTGTTAGGTAGGTAGGTAATTTTATTATGTTTTTTTTTTACCTACTTTAGGTATATTGTTGCTAGTATTGTGATTTTATTGCTAGATTGTGTGGTGATTTATTATTATGATAATATCAACATGGTGCAGCATGATATTATAGGAACCATAGATGGGCATAACAAAGAATTGGTTTTTCAGCGTTGTTATTCAGCGGCAATCGAAGCCAAAAACCTGGCAAAAATGTAGGGAAACGAAGTATTTTTAACACTTACTGTGATATTGACAGCAGCCCCCTAATCGGCGAACACATTTTTGTCAAATGATTGCGATTAGTTGGGATCGTTTGAACCGAACGAACCAATGGGCGGCCCGAACGATACCAACTCATCCCAAAAGTCGCAATCATTTGACAATAATGTGTTCGCCGATTAGGGGGCAGATTATGAACATTCTTATAATCACGAGAATTGCCATCTTCAAAATCTCCTAAAAGGAAGCTTTCAATAGGGATGTGTCCTAGGTATGAAAATCAAAAAAATCATAATTAGTCCGTCATATAGATAATTAAAAAAATTATGACCCGTATTTTTTATTTTATCGAAATTACCAAAAACTACTGACATATAGCGTATAAAGTTCCGGAGTTGGGCTAATTACACCACGCCATGGTATGTTTTTTACCACGGCGACATTTCAAATCAATATAACTTCCTAAGTATTTGAATGAAATAAAAAACACGTGTTCAATATTCTTTATACATAAATCTATCTGATGGACATTAAATAATTTTTTAGGATACAACCCAATTCAAGTCTGTAAACTATTTCCCAACTCACCCTTCTTATCCTGATCATGGTGCCTGTTAACCAGGCACATGAGATGCTCCTGGCAATGAGGTGCCTTCACCGAGTGCTGGTACGCGCGGTAGACCCTCAGCACCGGTTCGATGACCTCCAGGTTCAGCGTGTCAGTCAGACGGTCAGCTATGGCGTTGTAGTCCCCTCGGGAAGACATGGTTTTGGTTGTGGTTTCTGCCATTTTGAGGGTTTGCTGTGAGAAACGGAAACTTTGGTTAAACATAAGACCTTCATTACAGAGCGTATAAAATTATTTGATTATTTAGCTATCCGGTGGTTTAATTTAATTTTTGATAGCAATGATGGATATGAAGCTGCAAAACCAAACTGTATCCCCTGATTTTGTTATCATTCTTTTTTTTGGATTGAAGCGATTGTAGCGGTCATACTGACGTCATAGGAATTCTATATCTCGTAATCAGAGTTTACCGTGCTACTAGCATACATACAACTTCTCAATTTCAAGCATTGGGCAAGTGCCCGCCAGACATAACACCCGTCTGGTCGGAGGATCCTCCCTTTTCTTTGAAGAATGAGTGAACATTACTCCCTATTCCTCATGCCTCCACACTATTTTATAGAGATATTCACGTTTAAAATCGACATGATTAAAACCCAAAACCCTCGCGTTAACAACTGTAAATACTGATAATACCAAGAACGAACAATTTTATGTTACCTACTATCCTTACCTTGACGTATTCGACAGCCGGCGACACATACTCAGCCACATCGGTGTCCATATCCAGGTAACGTTTGAGCACATGATTTAGGAGAGTGCTTATGGACTGCTCAGGTTTCTTCACGTTGAAGTGCGTGCTCTTCGGGAAACCCTGGGAGTCGAGGAAGCTGTTTGTGATGTATTGAGCTGAGACGAGATATCTGGAAACAATAATTAAGGTTTGAGAAACTATAATTAGCACAAAATATTTGCAGAGACAAACGATTTATTTACAGCGGAATACTTGGAAACCAGACTAGTGGTTACTCAGTAGTAATGGCCGCGATTGAAAAGTTTTCAGTAGTGTGGATTCGTAACCAAGCAGGCTCTTTAATTTGTGCAAATTATTTAATCACCACAGCTCTCAAAAATGGTGACGGAAAATCTCTTCTTCTTCTTCAGCCTTTACGAGGTCCACTGCTTGACAAAGACCTCCCCCAAGGCTTTCATTGCTTTGGAGGGAAGCATTCTCATCAGGGAAGGGGGCAGTAACCCTTCTTCTGTGGAATATCATATCATATGGCAAACCCCCCCAAAGCAATGACGGAAAACATCGTGAACTATTGTATAAATTGGAAGTCATGTGACTTCTAGCAGTCCACATTGGGCTCACGTTGGATTAGGTACAGCACATTCCACTCGCTCAGTATCTGGGTTGTGGAGGTCAGTCACTCCATGCTCCACTGGTATTCAGTTGAACTTGGTTAGACCGAAAGCTGACCCCAAAAGAGTTAGGAAAAGGCAGAAGATGATGATATGATATCATTGTTTATTTCTTCTCCTTCTTTCACTATAGAGGTCCACTGCTGGACACAAAAGCCTCCCCCAAGGCTTTCCACGATGACCGGTCCTGTGCTGCCCGCATCCATCGGCTTCCCGCGACCTTCATCAAGTCATCAGCCCACCTTATTGGGGGCCTCCCTACGCTGCGTCTTCCGGTACGTGGCCACCACTCCAGAACCTTACTACCCCATCAGCCATCAGTTCTACGTGCTTGATTATTTATTTATTTTTACTAAACACAGGGAACTCATCAAAATGAAAATTCGTTCGTGTGTGGAGTACTGCAGCCACATTTGGGATGGTGATGGTTTCATGATTTAATTCCCCCATCTCCGTTCTATCATCGAACGAACCGTCGTACGGCAAGTTTCCACCCTTACGTTGTTGACGTCACAACGATCCGAACGAAGCGTTTGGCCTCTTCTTTTATACGGCGTACATCAAGGGACTGGAAAAATTTGCCAGCGGCGGTGCTTCCGTCGGACTACAATTTAAGTGTCTTCAAGGCTAGAGTGCATAGGCTCTTAATAAACTAGCGCGCCATACCAGCAACGATTGCATTACTGCTTACCATCAGGCAGGATTGCGGTTAAGCACGAGTTTATATTTTAGGACCGTGACAAAAACATTTTTTTTTTTTTTTTTAACTCTGCGCATCCAGATCTATATGATTATCTATAGTGGTGAGGGTTTTGAGCAACTTCGGGCACATACATACAGACAGACATACAAACATACGCACTTTATAGGGATGGATAAAAAAAGAAATCTCCCAACAAAGTTATTTTTTAGTACACTGGATTAAGGTGGGATTCCTCCCGAATCTACAAAAGTACTTTGTACTACTTATTTGATCTATATAACTTTGTCAAACAGCCTCCCCAACATTCATTAATTGCTATTGAAAATGTATCATATCGCATTAGGTACTGTTTACAACAAATTAATTTTATCGTCTTCAATTGCTTTGTAGCCATGAAACGCGTATCCTCTTATATCGAAATCAAATTAACGCCTTGTAATAGAATCCAGCTACACAATAATTACTGATATTTTTTTTATTTATAGTAAAACTTGAATTAATTTCAATTACTATTTCAAAAGTTAGAGAATTTCTCGAGGATCAAATTAACCTTATCAAAACGGATTAGAACAATCTGCATTTTGGTTCGTTAACTTTATCGAAACCTGATCTGTAGTCTAATTGCTGCAGCTTCATCTGAAGTCGTGCCTCGGAAAGCACGTTAAGCCGTCAGTCCCGGTTGCCATACGAAAAAGTCCAATAATTGGTCTAACTGCATTGCTTCGATATCACCTTCGGGTTGTGGAGGTCAGACGGCAGTCGCTTCCCGGAAAATGTCGAAGTTTAGCCAAAATCAGCAGACTGGTAAAGCGAACCCCAGACTCCAAAGCTGAAAAAGCTTCGGATGCGACTGGGTTAACGCTGAGTTGATGATGATGACTATTACTACTAGCTTCAATGATCCATTGCTCGAACATATGGTCGAGAAATGTCTGCTCAATAGCGTTAATAACGCAATGAATATTGTTAACTTGTCAAAATGAAACCCATTGCTACTGACAGAATGTTACTCAATTGCCCTACTGATATTAATTATTGTTCAGTCCCTAATTGTTAAACAGAATTTCAAACTACAAACATCATTTGAAGCAATTTAAGTTTTCCCAAGTATTTTGAAAGTCACAGTGAATGCTCAGCGTAAAGGCATGATCCGATAAACTTTTAAAGTAACCAATTAGCTGAGCTGTTTCAATAGAAATTTATGTTAGGTATAAGTCGATCGGATTTCCCATCGCCAAAACGTCCATTGCCCACCCCTTTGGAGATGACAGCGTCTTTACCAGGAAAAACAAAGGACGCCCATTGTAAATTTATGGTAGGTTAAGTTCAACGGATTTCCTATCGCCAAAACTCACGATCTTCCATTGCCCACCCCGTTTGCCAGGGTTCCTACCAGGACAACCGTGCGACGCCTGTTGTAAGTCCTAACAGGATTCTTTTCCCCTTCTCACTATCTCCCTGGTGGTGTATCTTGGAATTCAATGACCTCTCCAGGTCTGAGAAGAACGAAAGAATGTTTCAGACTTTTACTGACTAGAATCCACCCGCGTTCCTTTATTTGCCTGTGTGCCTATAGGTTTTGAAGGATAAAGCTAGTCCATTACTTAAAATGTATCTACTCAGCAACGTAAATAACACAATGAATGTTGTTGAACTGTCAAAATAAAAGCGATTTCTACTGTAGTGTGTTACGCAATTGCCAAGCGGTAAAGTTCCTGCTTTGACAGCACCGCAGAAGGGACTCGATCTAGAGCTATGGAGTTCCTATCCTGCCCTCTGTATACTAAAATGTGCAGTTAAAATGAACTCTGCACTACCACGCAGTAGAAGTGGTAAAATTTTGCTAACAAGATCTAAAAAGTCATCAGTCAGCGCCATGAAGAAGAAGGAGACAAAATTTTCCAATTTGCATTTTCGCTTTGAAACCTAAAGGTGACCACGGGGATGGATTTAGTGAGGTAAATTAACACACACCGCGTTTCTATCTCCAAACATCAGGCGCCTTTTAAAGGCTTCACAAGAAAACAAAAAAGATATGTGTAAAATTTGGTGTATCTTTATCCAATGGTTTAGGCAGTGCAGCATCTGTCAGTGAGGGATTCATATAGCCTTTAAGATTCCTCTGTAAGAGGGGGAGTCGACCATAAGCCACCACAAGGGCCCACACTATTGGAAGCTAGTAGGAAATATTTATACACGCTTTTAGGGCAGTAGTTTAGCGATGATCCTTTGTTTTTACATAGCCACCAGTTTAAGCTGTGTCGTGTTCGTCAGTTAGTAATTTAATTACAGAGTTATGTTTTTAAAGAACATTAATAGTTACCTGCTGTAAACCTCAGGCTTGGCGACATGGACTACCATATCAGTCAAGTACTTGGCTGCTGCCTTGATCCAGTGTCTCCTAAACGAGTGGTTTTCGAAGTTTTTGAACATTTGTTGGAAGCTCAGTTTACCATCAGGTCCAGTGAAAGCCTTCAGCGTCCTCTTCAATCCCGATTTCTCCCATATCGTCTTTCCTAACTCTGAGTTTATGAAGATGTCCCAATACAAGTGAGCCTTTTCTAAGAATGGAGGAAGGAACGAAGCATGGTCTTTGTGGTCATCAGCTCGCTTCTGGGCTTCTGTGTCTGTTAATGAGCCCAAAGCGTTCATGATTAAGGGCATAAATCCTCCGACGTTCTTGTTCCCAAGTAGACCAGAGGCAAGACTCATCATACTTTCGAGGTTTAGTTCTCCTTCAGTATTTTCTCGTTTCTTTCTGGCGGGTTTCGTTGCTTCCGTGGTGCCCATCTGCTGGGCAAACATGGAGATCATAGACCCTACTAAAGCTGGATCGATCTTGCCATCTTGACCTCCTAGTAAGCTGCCAAGACCTGGGAAAAGTGATTGTGTTTTAGTTGAGCTGTTATTTGTGTAAATTATATCATCAACATTGTTCTCAAAACGGTGAAGGAAAACATCGCAGAGGCTAAAATATCGAAGACATGACGTGACATCTACCAACCCGCACTGGGCTCGTGTGGTTGATTACGGCCAATTTCCTCTCACTGAGAGGAGGCCTGTGTCCCAGAAGTGAGAACATTATAGGTTGATTATGATGATGATAATTATTTGGACATAGGCTTTAAGTTCTGGGAAGGTTTGAGATAAAACTCTTCTGTGCTTTCCCAGTTCTGAAGCGAATATTATCTTCAGTCTGTTCAAAATTGTTTTGCCACTGACAACAGCAAACTAAGAGCAACATTGTTATAACGTGAATAAAAATCAGAATGGTTTTGTATTGAAACGTAACAGCAACCTTACTTCAATGTAAATAAAGATCAAAATCAGAGGGTATCTATATTTATAGAGTGGTGAGTAGGTTATGATCTTAAATAGTAAAGTGGTTATTACAAGCCGTGATTAGTCGCTTAGAATGCAACATACTTACATATTTTATTTTACTAAAACGGAATATAGAGTTTTTGGAAAAAAAAAGAAATAATAGACGACACTAATTATCCATACTAATATTATAAATGCGAAAGTAACTCTGTCTGTCTGTCTGTCTGTCTGTCTGTTACGCTTTCCCGCTTAAACCTCTCAACCGATTTTGATGAAATTTGGCACAGACAATCTTTAGACCCTGAAAAAGAACATAGGCTACCTTTTATCCCGGAAAAATTTGATGTTCCCGAGGGAAATCTAAAAAGCGCGATATAACCGAACTCCACGCGGGCGAAGCCGCGGGCGGAAAGCTAGTAATTTATAAAAAAATCTAGCTTTCCGCCCGGTGCTTCGCCCGCGCGGAATTCGGTTATATCGCGCTTTTTAGATTTCCCTCGGGAATATCATAATATTTTTTTTTCAATAAAAAGTAGCCTATGTCCTTTCTCAGGGTCTAAAGATTGTCTGTGCCAAATTTAATCAAAATCGGTTGAGAGGTTTAAGCGGGAAAGCGTAACAGACAGACAGACAGAGTTACTTTCGCATTTATAATATTAGTATGGATTAACTCTTCGCCTTAAATTGCACCCATAAAAAAGAACTTTAGGTACCTACATATCATTGTGGTTTTTGCTACCGGAATAATTAACATTCTTTACTCATTTTAAATTTAGCGAATAATTAAATAGGCTGCTGATAAGCAAATGCTAAGTAATACATGAGCAGAATATTAAAGTTCTATGTTTATTCTAGGGTTGTAACGGAGGCTTGTTAGCGGAGGCGGAGGCGGATGCGGAGGCGACGCGTCTCACCTCCGCGGAGGCGGAGGTTAACGGAGGCGGAGGCGGAGGTGAAAGTACAAATAGAAAAAAAATAAATTTATTGTTAATTAAAACAAAATTTTTATTTTAAATACGTACATTAATGGTAGTGTACTTGGTAAAAAAATATTACCTTCTTGTAATGAAAATTAAAGAGAAAACAATTGTGTTTGCCCCATTCCCGCCTCGCACTAGTTGCATTGCAACATTTCGCGCTCAAACGCGGCCGGACGATTATCGAGCGTCGCAGCTTGCGCGTTATTTATTTTATAAATACGTAAATAAACCTCCGTTATAACTCCGCATAAAATTGTGCGGAGGCGGAGGCGGAAGCGAAGATACGATTTCTTGCGGAACTTCCGCAGTAACGGAAGCGGAGGCGAAGCTCCGTTACAACCCTAGTTTATTCTAATTAAAGCGTGGAAAAATGCTTATCTTTCAACACAAAGCAAAATTCTGAGTAGTTCTTAATTGTTACTCGTGCGAATAAAATGAAAGCCTTTGATTTACTTAATTACTAATTAACCCTCTGGAGGACACTGAATGAGACAAAAGAATTTTCAAGTACGAAGGCGTTTGATGTCTCGGATTTGTCTGCTATTTTTGACACCTTTTTTTGCCGATGGAAAATCATCAAATGACCTCTCCCGATCTGAGCGGAGCAGAAGGGCGTGTCAGACTTTTGTTGACTAAAACCCACCCTTGTTCCACCACTTGCCAGTGTACCAGGGTCACGGTATGTCTTTCGAATAACCCACGGCCCTGGGAGCATCGGTCTTCGGACCCCATTATGTGCTGACATCTCTTTAATAATATCTACAATATGTAAAGAAAACCCTGTCCGACCCATAAGGACAATAAAGGTTAGGTAAACACATGACCAAATATAATATTAAATTTTACCGTAATCATCATAGTAACAATAATAACGAATTTTGAAAAAAAAAAACCCGCGAAATAATTCCAACTTCCCCAATATTTAGCAATTTTTAAAAAGTGACAACACCATTTTGGCGGTATTATTATAAGCAATGCGACCACGTGACGCGTTCCCTGCGCCACGTCGTCCGCGCATGGATTGCCCACCGCAGATGTTTAAAGTTACCTCTTTTTTCGAAATAATATTTTTTTTTTTTTTTAAGTTTCGCCCGTCTTTGTTTGCATTAATAGAATCAGTTATCGATACCTAACAATACCTTCACGGATCGGACAGGGTTTTCTTTACATATTGTATACATCACCTAATACACACACAGTTCCAATCGTGTAGAGTACTGTAGCCACATTTAGGTTGGTGCTGCAAAAGTTATCAGCCCACTGTTGGGCACGGATTGAATGTAATCATCACGAATGCTCAATGCGGGTTGGCGATTTCAGACTTAAAGTCCAGGTTTCCTCAAGATGTTTTCCTTCACCTTGTAATCAGTCATTGGTGTCCAAGACATATGTACTTAACTTAGAAAGCACATATAACTTAGAAAAGTAAGATACATTAGTACTTGCCTAACCTGGAATCGAACCCGCACACTCATACTTGAGAGGCCGATGTTTTAACCACTAGGCCACCGCGACTTAAATAGATACACAAAGAGAGATATATACACATAGTTTTAAAGAAAAAACGTAGCCTTTTCACGTTCGTAACTTATTTCTAAATTAAAAGCATTAATTTTCAAACAGTCATTAAGAAATTTCAACTTTTTTGTACAAATCTTACCTGACAACATATCCCCGGCATTTCCATTTCCAGCAGCCTGACCAAACATGGCCCCCAAATTCTTCGCATTGTCCCCCTGCATGAGGTTCCCAACAATGTTCCCTATAGCTGCTAAGCCGTTTATGTTGTTGCTACTCCCATCGCCCATGTTTTGCAACAAAGTGGATGCCAAGTCCATGAAGGGGTTATCATCATCCGTCCTGATGGATGGGATGGCGATCAATTGGCAGGCTATCACGAGGAGTATGCTCAATCGCGCCATGGTTCTGAAAAGAAGGAAATATTTTTACATTAAAATTTTGTTTACGGTGTTAAATGTATCACAAATCTTCTTCGTCTTCAACTGCTGGACAAAGGCCTCCCCCAAGGCTTTCAACGATGACCGCTTTTGTGCTGCCAGCATCCATCGGCTTCCTGCGACCTATCACACATATTGGAAGTAAAAAGACTCTTAGCTAAGTCAGGAGACATTTTCATTCCCCGTCGTAGTTATTATTTTTTGTTTTGTACCATACCTGAACCATTACCTCCTAGTTCTCAGTTCTGATATGGGGTTTTATACAAAGGCAAGCAAAATTCGCACAAATTATCAATTAACATAAAAATCAGGTTTGAAAATGACCCTGAAACCAAGTGGTCTTTCGAATAAAGATCAAATAACGAAGACGCTCTTCAGCTGTGTAAATGTTTAATCTTCATTTCGTAAGGTCTTAAAAATACAGTTTACTTTTTCTCTGACTTTAGATTAAGTTTAGTTTCTGAACAAAGAATAGTATGTATGTATGTGTATCATCATCATCATCATCAGCCTCTACTCGTCCACTGCTGGACATAGGCCTCCTCCATGGCATGCCAACAAGCTCGGTCCTGAGCAGTTCTCCGCCAGCCACTACCAGCTACCTTTTTGATGTCGTCGCTCCATCTCGCCCAAGGGCGTCCTACGTTACGTTTGCCGAGACGCGTTTTCCACTCATGTATGTGTATATGTATGGCTTATTTAAGTATTTATTTAAATAGTGTCCTGCCACCTAATCTCTTTAACACCTGTGGTTGATTGGTAGAGAATCATCATCATCATCATCTCAGCGTTAATCCGAGTCGCATCCGCAGCTTTTTCAGCTTTGGAGTCTGGGGTCCACTTTACCAGTCTAACTGCTGATTTTTGGCTAAACTTCGATATTTTCCGTGAAGCGACTGTCGTCTGACCTCCACAATCCGAAGGCGATATCTAAGCATTGCAGTTAGACCAATTGTTAGACTTTTGATGGCTCCAACAACCCGTAACGACTGCCACTAGATGTTCGTATGGCAACCGGGACCAACGGCTTAACTTGCTTTCTGAGGCACGACCAGACCAGTGCAAATATTTATATTCATGCATACAAATATTTGCACTGTGCGGGGATCGAAACCGCGCCTCCCTGCGCAACGGCCGCGTTCCCGCTACCGCTACGCCACGGAGGCTGTCTGTGTCGGTTGACTGGCATGCCAACAACAATCTCCTGACTGGGCTCAGCATCTGTACAGTTCATGTGCGAAAGAATAAATAAATAATGAAATTCACGCCAATATCTTTCATTTTTTTTTTTTGTGTGGAAGAGTATTTTATGAACCATTGGACCTTCGGGGCAACAAGGATCTCTCTGGTCATGTCGGATTAGCATGCTATTGCACTAGAGGTAAGAGCGAGATTTGAGTGAGTGATCCTTTGTCAGCGCACACTTTTGCGCACTATACTCGTAATGTCTTCCGCGTCCCAGGCTAGCTCTGCGGTCTGGAGGGTTATTATATTATTCAATGAAATAATGCTGTATTTAAATGATAAATTGGTGTTTATTTAAAGTGGTTCAAAAGAAATCAACATATTAACATATCTATAATACAATATTCTCCAAAAAAGTTCATGTTATCAAGCTCGTGTTTAGCGCATAGGTCCGTAGCAAACTTGAGTCTAGTGCGTGGGTATGGAATTCCTTTGAGAAGCAATATGCGTTAGCTTTTGAAGAAGTTCGAAAAGCAATCCTTAGGTACCTTTTTTTACGGGTACGGATTTAACCCTCTCCTGTATTTCACTAAATTATCATTGGGTTGATTGAGTTTCAATTCTCTAGACGTAGTAAGTCTAGTTTGACTTTTCTTACCTGACTACTCTGAGAAGGGCCCAAACCAACTCGTCCCTGAAAGAATTACTAACTGGCATTTTTGAATTGTCAAGAAGCCAAGCAGTTAGAACAATGAAGCTAGTTGGCAATTTCAAAGCTTAGTCTATTATGTAGTCGTTGATCTGCTAAGCTTTGAAGTTGCTAACTAGCTTCAACTAGCTACTGTCTTCTTTCAGTATCTACTCAAGGAGAAGAAATTGCAATGTGAAGTTATCCACGGGCACTTTTTTGGCAAATAAAATATTATACGTGTAACGGAATAGTAGATTGTTAGGTATTTATTTAAATAGCCCGCGTAGGAATTGATTCTTTTACCCGTGTTAAACACTCAACTTTTCATTTCAAATATATGGAAAATAAAACTAGTGCTTCAACCATTTTTTTTTAAATTTCGTCACAGATAGCACATAGCAGATTAGTATCCCGCCAATATATGTCGACTTTTAAATTTTAAATATGGAATTCACGGTGTAATTGTTGCGGCTTATTCCGCTCAAAGAAGTGTGCGCTAAGTTCACACTGGCTGTTTAGAAACTCGCATGAAAGCAGAATTTTTTCATTAGTTTCTTTTTACATAAAACTCTTCACAGCTGACAACAGTTCTTTTTTGAAAGTTCATTCCGGGTGGGAAGTAATTTTTATGAATTTCTCCCTCTCTAGGAAGGGAAGCAAAATTTTTCACACAATAATCAAATCAAAACAACACTGCTTTCCGAGTGTTAGAAATGAAAAGGGTATATACATTCATACCAAGGCCGCGGCTTCTTTGGATGATATCAAACTATATTGGAAGGGTTTTTTTAATCATATCTCTGTCTACATGTTCGGAAGTTATGAGAAATACCACCGTTTGCGGTAGGTTACCTATGATATTAGGCGCGCAGAATTACCAAAGAGTTTTATCGTGGTGTTAACAAGTAACGCGTTGACCTGCGTAGAGCGGTGACAAGTTTGTTATGATTTGAATTTAGAAAACAAAAAATTTGGTATAAATTCTTAGAGTATTTTATTTCGAGTTGTATCCTTGTATATTTTGTATATTCCGTTTCTGTTACGCGTTATAAGTACCTATATACTTCCTGTATACAATATGTAAAGAAAACCCTGTCCGATCCGTGAAGGTATTGTTAGGTATCGATAACTGATTCTACTAATGCCTACAAAGCCGGGCTAAACTTAAAGAAAGTTCCCCTAAAAAAATAATATTATTTCGAAAAAGCGAGGTAAGTTAATACATGTGCGGCAGGCAACACGGCAAGCATACATGCGCAGGCGAAGGGGGCAAGGCCCGCGGCATGTGGTCGCATCACTCATAATAATATTGTATAAAATGGTGTTGTCACTTTTTTTAAAAAATACCAAATTTTGGAGAAGTTGGAATTAATTCGGGAGAAAAAAAAGATTTTTGCAAAATTCATTAGTATTGTTACTATGATGAAATTTCATATGGTAAAATTTCATATTTTATTTGGTCATGTGTATACCTAATCTTTATTATCCTTTTGGGTCGGACAGGGTTTTCTTTACATATTGTATAAAAAAATATATACGAGACGTACATACGTACATACTTATATTTACAAGGCAGTTTTATAGTTATTGCAAAGAAGTTGCATTTATGTCGGTGTGTTGTAATTCAGGAGTTATGGTCACATTGCCCGAGGTATATGTATGAAATCCTTGGTTATATATAATGAACAATGTTGAAAAGTTATGTTTGTGTGGACCACACTGAGGATTCGCGAAATGAAAATCCTAGGATTTAGTAATAAACTCAAAACAATTGTAGAACGAGTCTGGGAATTTCTAAACAAATATTTTAAAAACTACGACCCATGATATTATTTATTTATTTCATTAATTACATGCCTAAAATTTACATAATTTGAAAAGTAAAAAAATAAATAAATAAAAATATGTACAAGTATATAAAAGAAGAATTGAAAAAACTAGAGGGCATCAAAAAATTCATCCGCATCGCTGTCAACGACCCATTGAATGTGATGTCCGTAATGTTTGCAATAGACACAGAAATGTTTCTCCTTCAGCCCACCAGGGTCTTCCCACCAAGGAATCCCCATAGCATTATATGATGCGTCCATCGGTCGATGAACGCAGTCTTGAGATCTTTTACGACGCCTTGAAGATTGATTGTGTTTAAACCACGACAGGAAACGAAATGCCTTTTTTGTCAAGTTCAATGACATTAAACCTATAATTATATATGCACGAATGTTAAAATTAGAAGCGCAAATAGAGTAATAGGTATGTTATAGATTTATGGGCGATGAACTCTCATTATTGCTTCGCATTGATTCAACTAATCCTACAATTTATAAAAATTTAGCAGCGCCTTGCGGTTTTATCCACGTATGTTTCGATCCCACAGGTATATCGGGATACAAAGTATGCTATGTGTTATTCCTGCTAATAAGCTATCTGTGTGCCAAATTCTATCTAAATCCGTGCCGCAGTTTTTGTGTGAAAGAGTAACAAATTTTATTAATACTAACTTTCTGCACGCGGCTTCGCCCGCGTAGAATTCGGTTATATAGCGCCTTTTAGATTTACCCGTGTAAAAAAAAATTCGGGATAAAAAACCTTATTATTTAATCCGGACTTCTAACTTTACGTCGGCATAAATTCAAAGCAATCGGTTCAGTAGTTACGGCGTGAAAGCGGACCAAATAAACTCACTTTGCGATTTATAATATTAGTAATGATTAGTAGAATAAATAAGCCATTTGTTCTATTGAATACCTAACAATTCCACTTTATTGGACTTTACAGGAAAAGTAATAAATCTGGAAAGGGAGGAGATTGATACTTGACATGAGCATGGCCCCCAAACACCCGACTTTTTTTTATATAAATTATAAACTAGTGCTTGACCGCAAACTCGCCTGATGGTAAGCAGTGATGCAATCGTTGATGGTAAAGCGCGCTAATTTATTAAGAGCATATTCACTCAAAAAAAAAAAAAACTGAATGAATAGGAAGGAAGACGGCAGTTGAGCGAGGTGATGCAATGTTAAACCCAACAACACGACGACACGAGAGGGAGATTGATCTGGAGACCCACTACAACCAAACTCCCGACACGACAACTTTTGGCGCATCGTACCCAGCACCCATTGCAACACAACTGCTCAGATACGGGATACTACTCCGTAGGGCTTTACCAGACATCATGATTTGACTTTGTCTGACTTCTCTATTTTATCTAATGGCTGGAGCCCACCCGCACTGGGCCTGCGTGGTAGATTACGGCCCACTCCCTCTTACTCACAGGAGGCCTGTCTCCCAAGAGTGGGAATATTATAGGGTGATTATGAATGGCAGGAGTATGATGGAAATAGTTTACCTTTAATGCTCTCAAGAAATATTCAATTATCCAATGTCCAACTTTCAACCTTAATTGGAGGCAACATAAGAAGTAGAAGTTATGGTGATAATTATCGTGTGGTAATATAAAGGCTGTCTCTAACATCGACGCACAAACGAGTACCATGGTTCCGGGACATGATTCTGAAACCCCCAGTGGTGGAATTTTTCGCCGGTTTTTTTATGGTTTAAAAAAATATATATGCAGTTTTCTTCACTTTAGATAAAAATTATTAATTCGCTAATAACACAAAAAAGCGGAATGTGAACAATACTCGAAAAACTATCCTATCACCTGATTTAATAGAGTTCACATCAGCGGTCAGCATCATACCTACAAAAACGCGCGGCGGCACGTTTGCAAAGTTCAAAGGCCGAGCCGACAGCTTTTTTTAAACACTGTGACTTCTGTAACCCCTCATTAACGACATAAATGACTATCACAATTTTATTAGTGGCATACGGTGTAGCCTTTTCGCACGATGTCAGATACACCCTGTATAACATCTATAAAATGATTAGTTGAAACCCAGCGTTAAGCACCAATTGTCTGGCATTTTTGCTGAACTGGGCTTTCTTAGTGCAGCCGCTGCTATTTTTTTACATTGGGCTTTACACTTTTTATTACATTTTTATTTGTTGCTATAATATATGCCTAAAGACAGAAGTCTTTAATCAATGTGTGTTACCGGTGATGACATATGGATCAGAAACGTGGTCTCTCACTATGGGCCTCATAAGACAGCTCAAGGTAGCACAGGGAGCTATGGAGAGGGCTGTACTAGGTGTTTCTCTACGTGATCGAATTAGGAATGAGGAGATCCATAGAAGAACTAAAGTTGCCGACATAGTCCAGCGGATTAGCTCTCTGAAGTGGCAGTGGGCGGGGTACATAGCTCGTTGAGCCGATGGCCGATGGGGCAGAAAGCCGCGTCCAACCGATCTTTTTGGGAATCCTTGGGGGAGGCCTACGTCCAGCAGTAGACGTCATGTGGCTGAGATGATGATAATATAAGTGGCGTATTGTGTCTTTTAATCTGTACTAAATAAATGTATTTCTTTTCTACGATACGGGCTACTACTAAATGAGAAGAAGAGGGCCGTAATCCATAAAGGCGAGGACACTGAGGATTGGTAGGTTTAGTCTTCGAATTTTGGCTCTATGATATGTCGGTTTCCTCGCATTGTTTTTGTCTGGATCTATATAATCGCGTTGCGTTGTCCCACCACAATGGGTACTACGATGACGTCATCGTTTCGTCGCCCTTAAAGGATTGTCCGACAATCACAGTAAACTGGGAAAAATTAAGTGTGAAGTATGAAGTATGTGAAGTAGAAAAATTATGTGTGTAAGAAGTGAGGCCGCTGTCCCGAAGTGGGACAACCCAGGTTTATGAAAAAAGTTATTCTCTGGGGTCGAACCGACGACCTACAATACAAGTAGTTAAGGCGCTGCAGTTACAGTGCTGTAAATGCATAACTTTCAGTAGCAATGGATTTTATTTTGACAGTTCAACAACATTCATTGAGTTATTTACGTTGCTGAGCAGACACATTTTTCGAACATATGGCGCAATGGTTTAGCAATATACTTCAAAATAATTTAAATTGATAGTAATGTCGTCCTCCGTGGCGCAGCGGTCAACACGCCTGCCTGCGACTTGAAAGCCTCGGGTTCGTTCCCCGGCCAGGTCATGATGGAAAACGATCTTTTCCTGATTGGTCTGGATCTTAGATATTTATCTAAATACATATGTATCTATTATAAATATAGTATCGTTGAGTTAGTATCCCATAACAAAGTTTCGAACTTACTTTGGGACGTATATACAGGTTGTATCTGATATCGTAACGCAAACTTCGCGAAAAGGCTAGACCGCATGACACTAATAAAATTATGATAGTCATTTATGTCGTTAATGAACGGTTACAGAATACACAGTGTTTGAAAAAAAGTGTCGGCTCGGCTTTTGAACGTTGCAAGCGTGCCGCCGTGCCAGTTTGTAGGTATGACGTTGATCCCTCTATTAAATCAGCTGATAAGATCGTTTTTCGGGTTTTGTTTTCATTGCGTTTTTTTATGTAATTAGCGAATTATTTAATTTTTACTTTAAAATCTTATTGGGTTATAAAAGTTTAGCAATTGTGAATGGTCTGAAGTGAAAAAAAACTACATTTATTTTTTTTAAATCATGAAAAAGCTGACAAAAAATTCCACCACTGGAGGGTTCAGAATCACGTACTGGATCCATGGTACTCGTTTGTGCGTCGATGTCAGATACACCCTTTATTTATTTATTTAATCTTATATTAAGCAATTAGGGTGCCGTTGTCACCACTACTCTCATGGGTTAGTATGATTTTAATAAAATAATTAGAATAAATTGCAATGAAATGAAAGTACAATACAATCTACCAGAAATCCTGGCATTTTTAAAACAATAACTGATTTATACAATAAACCAACTCCCGTGACTGCGTGTCACACAAAACAATGTAACATAACTAGTCAGAAAGTTAATTTATGAATGAATAGATAACACCATATTACAATGTACATACCTACAGAGATGAAATACGCGGGATGCTGCAGAAAATACCCGTAGTTATCATAAACATGAATGATTTTATCATGTTTTTGCACGATATTATATTAAACTAGCTAACTCAGCAAACGTTGTGTTGCCATATAGGTATGTACAGATGACAGTACGGACGGCAGCAGGACAAGCTATTCGAAACTCAAATATACCCAATCAAACAGAGATGAAATACGCGGGATGCTGCAGAAAATACCCGTAGTTATCATAAACATGAATGATTTTATCATGTTTTTGCACGATATTATATTAAACTAGCTAACTCAGCAAACGTTGTGTTGCCATATAGGTATGTACAGATGACAGTACGGACGGCAGCAGGACAAGCTATTCGAAACTCAAATATACCCAATCAACCTTGGGCCTTAATGCTTTGGAGATAAAATTAAGGAAATCTGACAGATTGTAGTAGGTTGATGACATATTATCGTCTGTACAATTTTATTTTGATGAAATATTTTATTACAATCGCAATTAACAACAGAGGTTGATCGTAGAAGGGTGAACATTTACAGTCCATCCTATCAGCTATAATAGCTAGGATGCTGTTGAGACTGCCCGCAGGAGCTGCGTGTCACGGAGATGAATATGCTGCGGTGGATGTGCGGAATTACGCGGAAAGACCGCATCAGGAACTCCCGCATCCGGGACAGTCTTCGTGTCCGTGACATAGCAAACTGCAAGAGGGTCGCCGACGCTGGTACGGTCACATCTTACGAAAACCGGCATGTTACGCGGGTAACAATGCCTTGCCAGGTAAACATTTTATTTGTGATGAAAACCGATTTCGCCTCCTCTTTTATACCACGTACACAGACGGACTGGAACAATTTACCAGCGACGGTGTTTCCGTCGGAATATAATTTGAGTGTCTTTAAGGCTAGAGTGATGGGGTTGACGTATCCGTGTGGATAAAAACCCCTTATAAATAAAGAGAATAAAAAAAAAGGCTAGAGTGAAAAGGCTCTTCTTAATAAAGTAGTGCGCTTTACCATCAACGATTGCGTCACTGCTTAGCATCAGGCGGGATTGCGGTCAAGCGCTAGTTTTTTTTTTTATATATAAAATTATAACCGAACGGAACGGAGATGGGGGACGGAGTTGATAATTTATAAAAAAATAACCACGATAAAAGTCTTTTCATGTCTTGAATTAATTAATATAAAGCAAAAAAGTTGCCAACGATCTGACCAAAAATAATTGAAAAACAGTATAACAAGGTAATTTTGGTAGAAATCCATGAAACGTCGAAGAAACCTGACCAGCATTGTCAGCATCTAAAAAAACTGTCCACTGCGACATTATAAATATGAATAAAACATATCTGGCAAAATGGTCTCGCTTCAAAAGATCTGTGTTTCTCTAACATACCTGCATCGACTGATATAAAAGTGAAATCTGTATTAGATGTCGGATGCAGGAATAGAAATTGTAAGTTACTCCATTGTTATACGTTTGAAGCGATTTGAACCCTTACTGCAGTCGGTTTTAGATGTCAGAATTTGTTAGGTTTTTTGATTTTCAATATTCCTTTACTCTGGAAGATTGAGTATGTTCAACAGTGATTACCTTGTCTTTTTAGAAGCGGTCTTGGTATCATCATCATCATTATCAGCTTCTACTCGTCCACTGCGGAACATAGGCCTCCTCCATGGCACGCCAACAAACTCGATCCTGAACAGTTCTCCGCCAGCCTCTACCAGCCACCTTTTTGATGTCGTCGCTCCATCTCGCCCAAGGGCGTCCTACGCTACGTTTGCAGAGACGCGGTCTCCACTCAAGGACTCGTTTACCCCAACAGTTGTCGGTCCTGCGGCATATGTGACCAGCCCATTGCCACTTCAGCTTGCTAATCCTCTCAGCTATGTCGGTGACTCTGGTCTTCTCTCGGATCACCTCATTTCTGATGCGGTCCTTCAGAGAGACGCTACATACATAGTCCGCTCCATAGCTCGCTGAGCGGCTTTAAACTTATGGACTAGTCTGACCGTTAGTGTCCACGTCTCGGCTCCGTAAGTCATGACGGGTCTTGGTATGATCTGTATTAATCCTAAGCATCGATCGATCGAACGTGGATCCACGTGAGATACGCTATCTTTTTATATATTTCTGTTTATTTATTTATTAGTTCCGTATTTCACCTTTGCGTTGCTTGGGAATTTGGGATATTTTTAATATCAATTTTATTTTTGTTGTTGTTACTTTTTTCCCTTTCTTTTGTACAACTATTGTTTCAATTCACTGACACTGTTTTCTCAAATCTTTATTAAAATTATTTACCTACAGAATCCATTTGGCTGAACCATATCTTTTAGATACAAGCGAGCCCTAGTTTAAAAGATAGAGTCTAGTTTTTAGATTTAGTCAGATTGTCCCCAAAAGTATGTATCTATGTGTTTTTAGTAATGTTTAGTTAAATTTTAATTTCATTTCAGTTACCTATGATATTATTGTTGGGTATGATTTTTGCTTGAACCAGTTAAAGTTAAGACCTAACTAATTCACTAAAGCATTACCTTTAATATAAATCATCATCTGCAATGTTTTTTTCTCAACTATGTCGGCGTCAGATTCCCGTCTGCCAGTATTTTATATGGAGCCACTTCCTATCTGACCTCCACAACCCAATTACTGGGTAAGACGATACCTCTTGATAAGATGGTAAGGTGGTCAGATTTTCAGACTTCTGACTAACAGTAACGACTGTCAAAGATTTACAAATGACAACCTGGACTAATAGCTTAAAGTGCCTTTCCCCGTATGTAAAGATTACAGAAATCGTGATGATGATGATGATGACCATCTTTACCACAGAAATCGTAATATGACTTTCTTGAAACTCAGTGTATGTGAAGTACTAAATGGTTATTTACTGTAGATAAATCATGAAACAGATTCGATAATGTTCTTCTTTCTTTCCTTTATAGTGAATACTACTTCAACTCTTCAATGGCCTCTGTGGTTAGATACCACAATTTTGCCAATAACACGTGTAACGAATTATAGAAATTCTTTAAAAATTTATTTTACAATAATGGCGGATATCGCCAATGACAGTTGAAAAAACGGCCGCGTGAGCCGACTAAGAGGAGATTTGATGCTAAGCCATTATGTGGCCCCTATGCTGCGATGTTTCAATGTTCTTTATGCATTATTTACTGAATGCACTATTTACTACATAAATCACGCGCTTTTATTTAGTAAACAACACTATAAATAATTTTAAAAGTCCAATGAAAAATGCGCGTGACACTCATGTTAGCTTCCCGTCAAAAAACCTTCGATAATGTTAACGGTATATATTTTTCAGGAGAAGTGACACTTATTGACAAAAAGCGGTTGACACAAAATCAATAAGATTGGTAATAGTAGGTACACCAACCTATCAAAAGAGTATTTACACTGATGTGTTATTCAACCTCAACAATAGTCATATTACGATCTGTGGTAAAGATAATCATCATCATCAGCCTCTACTCGTCCACTGCTGGACATAGACCTCTTCCATGGCACGCCAACAAGCTCGATCCTGTGCAGATAAAGATGGTCACCCATTCAGAAACTAACCTTGGAAAGCGCAGCTTAACCTGCTTGATCGACCTGTGCAGCTGTTACTATTTAGTCTTTGACTCCTCCACAACTTATCTTAATTATAATTATATTTACAAAATCATGCTAATATTACATGTTACAGAAAAGCCAGACTGTTGATAATATATTATGTATCATCATCATCATCGACCTGTTTATCGTCCCACTGCTGGGCACTCCTCTCATACAGAGAAGGATTGAGCGTAATCACCACGCTTGCTCAATGCGGGTTGGCGATTTCAGACTTAAAGTCCAGCTTTCCTCAAGATATTTTCCTAATATATACCTCGTCCCAACTACCTAATTTGACGGAAAATTAGTTACAAGATAATTTAAAAAGTTCATTAACATAACAGAGTCATTTGTAATGATGACAATGGTAAGTAAAAACGTTTGAAATCTTTCCGACCTAGTTCTTATAAAGAGATCAGGACCGTTTACAACCACCAAGCAAGCGAAACCATAAGCGAAAGCTAGTCTATCATAATTCCAGTTTCTCCATTAAAAAAAAAAAACATTCTAACTATCTCCAAAACAAAAGCACAATACAAAAGCAATTTTATTTCAAAGCATCAAGGTTAAAATTGTATTTGAAAGCTGTAATTATAGGACAATCAAGTTGGATGTCTGCTGGAAGATCTCAGTGATTTGAAGATAGTACCTACATAATGGTACCTGTTGTATTACAACGGGGTACCCAACGGTAGTTCTGAGCTGGTACTAATTGTATGTGGTTGTATAAATAATGAGTTATAAAGAATTGTTGAATTGTATTTGAAACCAGCGGCCGCGCGCGACTTCGACCGCGTTTTTTTTATATGCTCCGCTCCTATTAGCCTAAACTTTTCTGGATTAATGGACTATCCAACGCAAAAAGAATTTTCCAAATCGGGCCAGTAGTTCCTGAGATTAGCGCGTTCAAACAAACTCTTCAGCTTTATATATTACGTATAAATTCAAACTTCTGAAAGGCGAAATTATGTAGCCATAGCTGGGACAGAGGCTTACTGTCTGTGAACAGGAGTGGGCCATATTCCACTACTCGGCCTTGTGCGGTTCGATGGTTAAACGTCTTAATCAAAGTCAAATAAAACCCGGCCGCCGTGATTTTGTTCATTTCAAAATTGAGATGCCGTATGATACCTATATGTATAGGTCTATTTATTTATACATACCTATAGGTTGCACCATAGACAGATACTAATGGACATGCCGTACGCGTATAATCTGCAGTATTTTTTTAGTTAGAACAGAGTGAGAGAGATGGCCTGTGCTTTTGGCCTAGTACTATCTCTTAGAGATAAAGATAGACGAAATTTCGTTTCCTCTCTTTCTTTTGGAGTGCTACAATTCTTTTCTCTAAGGCACGCCAATTCCTCCACCCAGGCCAGGCCGCCAATTTGAAAAAATAATTGACGTCGGACAGTTAGGTGCTGACTCAACGGACCTTCAAAACCTCTTTATGAACAGTACAGAAACCAGCAGATCAAGTTACTATAATCTGTCAAATTACTTTATTAGATTTTCAACTTTGTCGCTAAAGAATTAAGGTTCAGGGCTGATTGGGAAAACTTTACAGTTTCCGTTAGTTTGACCTGCTGGCGTCTAACCGGTAGGTACATTAATCTAGTCCAGTATTTTATTCACTTCTTAAATGACGAAAAAAATGGCACGAGTTTTTCTAATCAACGCGTAAATAACATATCATTTATAACAAAGGAATTCGCGACTTTTGTTGTATCCAGATGCACTTGAAAGTCATAGTAATCAGCCATTAAAGGCTGAAATGTGTCTGCTGGAGGTCGTGCGGTCCATGGCCCTTTACATTAATTATACCATTATTTTACATGGTCTCCTCTGAGGCAGCGAGTCTCCTTGCCGAATTATCGCCATGGAATCTGCAGGCCAAAGCCCTAGCTCACATGTGGGAGTGGCGAGAGGAGGCAAAACACCGGCGCAAAACTCCGCTGCCACGAGAAATCATGGTACAACGGACAGAGTTCCGGTGGAATCTCATGACAACATGGAGAGTGCGATTGTCGCAACCCAGTGCTGGGCACGCCGCAATAGCGGCGGTAAGTCCCCACTTTGAGGGGTGGCTAGAGAGGCGTGACGGCGCCCTCACCTTTCGTCCTCACCGAACACGGCTGTTTCGGGAGGTCCTGTTCCAGATAAAGCGGGAGGAAACGCCAGAGTGTCACTACTGTGGGGATGGTCCTGACACGGACATGGAGGACACGGTGAAGCGTACGGTGGAGGTCTGCCTGGCTTGAGCGGAGCACCACCATATCCTTGTGGTGTAATCGCTACCACACCTCACGTCCGGCCCTGGTCCAGGCCATGGTACGGAGCAAGGGTGCGTGGCAGGCCGTCACCTCCTTCTGCGAAGCAGTGCTATCTCAGCGCCCTCACGACTCTAGCCGCCGCAGGAGACGCCCTGGTTTGGAGACGACACCGAATTCCTAGCCACCGTAGGCGCGGGCCTGCGGGTGGTAAGCAGTGGGCAGCTCGCCGCCCGGTAGGAAGATATGTCAGTACACCTCGACGGGGTCCACGAAGACACGGGTGGGTTGTAGTCAGTAAAAGTGTAACACGCCCTTCCGCACCGCCCAGAGCGGTAGAGGTCATTTGATTATTACCCATCCACAAAAAAGGCTGAAATGTGCGTGTGTGGCGATAGAACTTCAATAAAGTTCCTCTTAGGTAGATTAGAAATGGACCAAATCATTCACAGAGCCCAGTTTCACACGGGAGATTTAAAACGCACACTGAACTTTGAACTCTCAGTTTTCTGCCGACGACTCATATTCCAATAGAACACATTCTAGCTGGTCAAAATATACCATGCTGAATTTTCAACTCTCCGTGCTGGGCGTAACGTTGAAAATCCAATGCGTGATAAAAAAAATCGACACGCTTGAAAATCGTTGGGGTAACTGGGTTAGCACGTTTATGTCCCATACTTACGTTTCTTCTAATATAGGAAGAAGTCACTTACGTAAATTCATTATGAGGATATGGGGTCCCATTTTGTTGCAAAGTACATATGTGGAAAATTCCAGATACAATTTTACAAGGACAATGGCTCCGATGCCCTTGTTCAGAAACTAAACTAAATTTAAGTTCAGTGCATATCTATACTAATATACAGTATGTTAAATAACAGAGGGCGTTCCCTTAAACTCGTTAATATATATCATTAATAGATTAAAATAAAAATATCAGCATAGAAAAATAAGCATAAAAAAATCCGAATAAAAAAAAAATCTAATTGGAAATAAATTTGAAACCTCCTGTTTTAAATCAAAATAGTAGTCGTCATGTATAAATAAATTGCGACGTTGCCGTCTTTCATGTTCGCGTGTACAGTGTGTTTCTTTTACATGTCAATTTAAAATTTTTATTGAATATTTTCTTATTGGAAAAAATTTTAAAACATTTTGTTTTCGAATGGAAATATTTTTTTAGCATGTATGTATGCTATACTATTTCGGGTTAACGGGAACGCCCTCTGTTAGTTAACATACTGTATAAAGCTGAAGAGTTTGTTTGTTTGTTTGTGCGCGCTATTCTCGGGTACTACTGGTCCGATTTGAAAAATTCTTTTTGCGTTCGATAGATCATTAATCCAGGAAGGCTTTAGGCTATATAACATCACGCTGCGACCAATGGGAGCGGAGCATAACTAACTCCACGCAAACGAAGTCGCTGGCGGCAGCTAGTTTTTTTATATTTTACTAGCGGCCGCCAGCGACTTCGTTCGCCTGGAGTTAGTTATTTACAAACAAATTCAAACATTACAAACAAACAAAGTCTTCAGCTTTATATATTAGTATAGATTAAGAAGAGTAGAGAAAATAATTTGTCAGTTAAGACCTGTCAAATTAAACCACGCCTGACGTAAATTGATGTATTTTTCGTCGCCATGTTTATAATCGCGTCTAAACTGTCTATGGAATATCTTAATTTGACAGGATTAAGCTAAAATATTATCTTCTATCCTCTTCTTAATGAAATAGAGAGAAAAATATGCACTTAACTTAAAATCAGTTTATTTTGTGAACAAGAGAATTAACGGCGCCATTATAACACTAAATGTAAACTATAGGATTATTCAATACATTCATATTAATATTATAATGAGGTAAAGTTGGTCCGACGACCTGGTGAAGGTCGCGGGAAACCGCTGGATGCGGGAGGCGCAGGACCGGTCGTCGTGGAGAACCTTGGGGGAGGCCTATGTCCAGCAGTGGACGTCTTTCGGCTAAAATGATAATGATGATGATGATGAGGCAAAGTCTGTGAGTTTCTTAGGTGCATAATCAGCCTATAATGTTGTAAATGTAAATGTAACTCCTGGGACACAGGCCTGCTCTCGATGATAGAGAGTGGGCCGTAATTTACCAGGCGGGCCCAGTGCGGGTTGGTTTTTATAATATTAATAATCAAAAATAAGGCTAATTGGTGACCCTGATTTAACTCGAGACGGTCTCCAAAGCCTAGAGCACAGGCGTAGAGTAGCCAGCCTTTCGGTGTTCTATAGGATGCATTTTGGGGAGTGTGCGAGGGAATTGCATGATTTAATTCCCCCATCTCCGTTCCACCATCGGACGACCCGTCGTACGGCGAGTTTCCACCCTTACGTTGTTAACACTACTACGATCCGGACGAAGCGTTTCGCCTCCTCCTTTATACCGCGTACATCAAGGGACTGGAACAACTTGCCGGCGGCGGTGTTTCCGTCGCACTACAATTTGAGTGTCTTCAAGGCTAGAGTGAATAGGCTCTTAATAAACTAGCACGCTTTACCATCAACGATCGCATCGCTGCTTACCACCAGGGGGATTGCGGCCAAGCGCTGGTTTATAAATAATAATAATAATAAAAAAAACAGAAATTGTTATCAGATAGGCACTCGATCCACCCTACGAGTAGTAATATAAATGGGAAAGTTTTTGAGTATGGAATGATCAACAAACATCCATTTGTTACTCTTTCACGCAAAAATTACTCAACAGATTTAGATGGAATTTTTCACACAGATAGTTTATAACCAGGAATAACACATAGGATAGTTTTTATCTATTCATTCAAGATTTTTTGGGTGAATAGGCTATTAATAAACTAGCGCGCTTGACCATCAACGATTGCATCACTGCTTACCATCTCGGGCGCAGGCGGGATTACGGTAAAGAACTCGTTTATAAGTACATATATGCAACATGTAATATAAAGGGTATATACATAACAAAGGCATGGCATGTTTCCATGATATCAAATGATATTGGAAGGGTATTTTAATTCTATCTCTTTATGTTAGGAAGTTTAGAGGAAAAACACCGCCTGTGATAGGCTACTATCATACTAGTCGCACAGTGATATTGAAGACATTTATCGGATTTTTGCAAGTACCGTGACGGGTAACGAGTAGTTATTAACATATGTAGTGTGCTGCCACGTTTGTTATGATTTGATTTTAAGAAACATACGAAACCGAAAATTTGGTACCAATTTTTTGAGTATTTTATTTTGAGTTGAAACCCTTCCGATATTGTTTGATATTATCTAAAGATGCCATGCCCTTGGTTTGTATGTACCCTTTTTGTTACACGTTGTATACAGTATGTTAAATAACAGAGGGCGTTCCCTTAAACTCGTTAATATATATCATTAATAGATTAAAATAAAATTATCAGCATAGAAAAATAAGCATAAAAAAATCCGAATAAAAAAAAAATTCTAATTGGAAATAAATTTGAAACCCCCTGTTTTAAATCAAAATAGTAGTCGTCATGTATAAATAAATTGCGACGTTGCCGTCTTTCATGTTCGCGTGTACAGTGTGTTTCTTTTACATGTCAATTTAAAATTTTTATTGAATATTTTCATATTGGAAAAATTTTTAAAACATTTTGTTTTCGAATGGAAATATTTTTTTTAGCATGTATTTATGCTATACTATTTCGGGTTAACGGGAACGCCCTCTGTTAGTTAACATACTGTATAAAAAAACGATGCATAATCTCGAAGACTTCTCTTGAATACCACACAGAGATTGTTAAATCCTGACTCATGTTTTAGTTCAACTGCGTATTCATTCTCATCAATGTAGCCATTTTTCGAAGAACAAGCAAAACTTTCTTTGCCTTTTAGTGATATCTCGTAAAACTTTTTCAATGGAATACCTTGGCATGCGTCACCTGTATTGAATAGTATTCTAAATATGCGTCATGTTGGTCAAGTCGGTCATCGTACGCCCGATGGTATGGCGTTTGTGTAACGGTATGTTACATTACTTTTGCAATTGGTGCTTACGTTTCTGATGCCAGGAAGGTTGTAAAAAAAAATAAAGATGCGATTTGGACCTTAATTGCGTAATACATTTTTAGTAAGTTTCATCTTGAAAGATCATCATCATCATCTCAGCGTTAATCCTAGTCGCATCCGCAGCTTTTTCAGCTTTGGAGTCTGGGGTCCGCTTTACCAGTCTAACTGCTGATTTTGGCTAAACTTCGATATTTTCCGTGAAGCGACTGCCGTCTGACCTCCACAACCCGAAGG
Source organism: Sesamia nonagrioides (assembly GCA_017933935.1). Taxonomy (NCBI): domain Eukaryota; kingdom Metazoa; phylum Arthropoda; class Insecta; order Lepidoptera; family Noctuidae; genus Sesamia; species Sesamia nonagrioides. The sequence continues at coordinate 26,471 of JADWQK010000518.1, read as the reverse complement.
CAATATCTAAGCATTGCAGTTAGACCAATTGTTAGACTTTTGAGGGCTCCAACAACCCGTAACGACTGCCACTAGATGTTCTTATGGCAACCGGGACCAACGGCCAACGGGATCGAACCGCGCTGCCTTGCGCAACGGCCGCGTTCGCTACCGCTACGCCACGGAGGCTGTCAATCATCTTGAAAGATGTTATTGATTTATTGCTCTATACGTGCGAAAATTCTTATAAATCTAAACTAGTGCTTGACCGCAACCCCGCCTGATCGTAAGCAGTAGTCCAATCGAATGATGGTAAAGGGCGCTAGTTTATTAAGAGCCTATTCACTCTAAGACTTGAAGACGTAGACGACTTGTAGACAGACGGAAACATCGCCGCTGGTAAATTGTTCAGGCCCTCTCATAGAGAGATGGATTGAGCGTAATCATCACGCCTGCTCAATGCGAGTTCCAGACTTAAGGTCCAGGTTTCCTCAAGATGTTCTCCTAATATATACCTCGGCCCAACTACCTAATTTGACGGAAAATTGGTTACAAGATAATTTAAAAGTTCATTATCATAACAGAGTCATTTGTAATCATGCCATTAGTTTTATTCATAGCTTTATTTATTCTTTTTAACCCGATATTCCCGCGGGATCGGAAAAACACGCACTTACGCAGGCGAAATTGCGGGGCGTAGCTAGTGTAAGATACTGATACTAAGCTGGATCCGGTTACTCTGGAAGTCGCCCCCAATACGTTGGGAAGAAGGTAGGTAGATGATGAGCAGGATTGTTGTCACGAGGAGGCAAATTGTTCCAGTCCCTCGATACACGCGGTATTAAAAACGTAGCAAAACGCTTCGTCAGGATTGTAGTAGTGTCAACAACGTAAGGGTGGGAACTCGCCGTACGAAGGGTCGTCCGTCGAACGGAGATGAAGGAATTAAGTCATGCAATTCCATCGCACACTCTTCAAAATGCGTCCTATAGAACACCGACAGGCTGGCCACTATTCGCCTGTGCTCCAGGCTTTGGAAATGTATCTGTTCAACAATGTAAATAACGCAATGACTGTTGTTGAACTGTCAAAATGAAACCCTTTGCTACTGATAGTGTTGTGGAGGCATGAGGAACGGGGTGTAAAGTTCACTCATCCTCCATAGTTATGTCTGGTGGGCCACTTGCACAATGCTTGAAGTTGGGAAGTTGTATATATGCTAGTTGCACGGTAAACTCTGATTGCGAGATGTAGAATTCGTGTGACGTCAGTATGACGTGTTGTTCCATGTGGCGTTTGTAGATACCGCTACAGTGTGTTCGTAATTACCCCACAGATTGGTAAGATAGTTTTCCTAATATACATATGATGTTAAGGAGATATTTTGGCGCCGATTCTCTTGTTCAAAAATTAAACTAAATTTAAATTAAGTGCATTTTTTCTTTCAATTATTTTTAGAAAAGGGCATATATTTATATAGATTTAAAATCGTAAAGACATTGTGGGCCTGTCTGTTGAACGAACAGCTGAAATTGCCTGTATAGAGTTGGAGGGCTTCATTGTGTTAAGTGTGTACAGACCCCCTTCAGGATTGTATGACTGCTTTGAAAAGGTAATGGATGAAGTCTTACACAAGATTTGTGTTTCAAACAAAGCCATTATCGTTTGCGGTGATTTTAATATTAATTTATTAGAGAACTCTGGTTATTGTAATAAAATTATAAGTCTATTTCAGTCCTACAATCTTGTAAACCTATTTTTTGGAGCCCACAAGAATAACACCTACTTGTGCCACGTGCCTAGATAATATTTTTACAAACATAATACCAAGCCACAAAGAAGTTTTAAATTTACTTGATTCTGATCACTGCGGACAAAGGATTACTATTCCAAACCATAGTAAAAAAGTGGCCAAAAAGGATATCACTGTTAACCCCAAAACTGAAAGCCGCTTGGAGGTTTTTAGATTTGATCTCATCAATAAATTGCCAGTCTTATCCAGTGCTGTTAATGCTGATCCTAATCATCTCTATGACAATTTTTTTAATATATACTGTAAGCTATTTGATTCCACCTTTGTTCCCAAGACTATCTCTGTTAATGGTAAAGCATCTTTCTCTGATTGGGCTACCATCGGTATTCATAAAAGTAGAACTCGGCTTTATGAATTGTACAATGAGAGGATTTATATTAACACTGTTGAATTCAATTTATATGTTAGAAAATATTCAAAATTATTCAAACAAGTTTGTTATATGGCCAAGTCACGTTACTTGAGTTCAAAGATAAAGAACAGTGGCAATGTAATTAAAACGACTTGGAAAATTATTAATAGTGAAACGGGAAGGTCCAGTGATAGAAATACTGACTATAGCCTGTCTATTAATGACAACATAATTAAATCAGACTCGCAAGTCTCTGAGGCATTTGAAAATTTCTTTTCGGATATTCCTGTTTCAACTACTAAATCCCTAAACTCATCACCTTCTGTTGCGGAGTCTTTGCTTAAAGAAAATGTTAATGTTTGTGATTCGGAGTTTCATTTTGAACATGTTATCAGTAGAGATATAATTAAAATCTTTCACACTCTGAATGTAAAAAAGACTGCTGACCTATGGGGTCATTCGGTGGAAGTTGCTAAGTCTATTATTGATATTGTGGCACCCACTCTAGCTGTTATCTTTAATGCTTGTATTGACTGTGGAGAGTTTCCTGATCTCATGAAAAATAGTAAAATAATACCTTTGTTTAAATCTGGTAGTACATCAGACCCCACAAATTATAGACCTATTTCTGTACTACCTACCTTTAGTAAAATTTTTGAGAAATTAATTTTAAACCAAATGCTAAATTTTTTTAATAAACATAAATTATTACATAGCAAACAGTTCGGTTTTACAAGGGGTCGTTCAACTACTGATGCCGGTGTTGAACTTCTAGGTCATATATATAATGCATGGGAGGATAAATGCGATGCCTTGGGCATCTTTTGTGATTTGTCCAAGGCATTCGATTGCGTTCTTCACGATGCGTTAATCAGGAAACTCCGCCACTACGGGATCCGGAACTCTGCACTGGATCTTATTACATCTTACTTGAGTGGTAGGATTCAAAGCGTTGACGTTAATGGAAAAAATCTTCTGGATCTTTAGTAACAATGGGAGTCCCACAGGGGTCAATTCTTGGTCCTTTTTTGTTTCTTATTTACATCAATGACCTGCCGTACCTAATAAAGGATAACCACGATATAGTGTTGTTTGCAGATGACACTTCACTTTTATTTAAACTGAAACGTCAGCAGCAGGTTACTGATGATGTAAATAGCGCGATCTCCAAAGTAGTCCATTGGTTTAATGTTAATAATTTACTCTTAAACGAGAAAAAAACCAAATGCATTAAGTTTACTCTACCTCACGTGAGGCAGGTGGAAACTAAAGTGTTGATAAAGGGCGAAGAATTGAAATCTGACGACAGCACAGTGTTCTTGGGTATAACTCTGGATGCTAAGCTTCAATGGGGTTCACATATAGAAAAATTGTCAAAAAAGCTAAGTTCTGCTGCATACGCAGTTAGAACAATTCGTAATTTGACTGATGTTGAGACGGCCCGTTTAGTGTACTTTGGCTATTTCCACAGCGTAATGTCGTACGGCATTCTGTTGTGGGGAAATGCCGCCGATATTCAAACAATATTTGTTTTGCAGAAACGAGCTGTTCGTGCAATTTATAAATTAAGTCCGAGACACTCTCTCAGAGAAAAATTTAAAGAGATTAATGTACTGACCGTGCCGTCTCAATATATTTATGAAAATCTTTTGTATGCTCATAAAAATATAAAATTGTTTAAAAAATACAGTGATGTCCATGATATAAATACTAGGAACAGGCACAAATTTATTGTACCTACAACAAGGCTCAAGAAAATAGGTGGCTCTTTCAGATGCCAATGTATACATTTTTACAATGGACTTCCAGAGGTGGTTCAAGATCTGAGCCTGAATAAATTCAAATCCTTCATTAAACGTAAGTTGTGTCAGAAAGCATTTTATAGTGTGAAGGATTATATTGAGGACAAAAAGGCTTGGGCTTGAGCTGCGTCCGATTTCTATACAATGATTGTTCTTTGATTTTTCCTCTTGTAGTTTTAATATGTAATTGTTTATGTTATTTATTCAAAGCCTGTATTACACACTATGTAGCCAAGCATATTGTACGTTACGGAATTGTATCGCTGACAGAGGTGTTCGGCACTTGTACAGCTGCAGCTGCACAGGAGTTAAACTTTCCACAGATTCGGGAACACTGTTGGAGCTGCTGAACCTTGGACAAAACTATCTTAGCATTGTGTAGATTCAATTTCTTAGTATTGTATAATTGCATGGCAAACGTGTGAGCACAATGTACGAATGTGCTGTAAGGCATTTATTTGTTGGGTTAGTCTTTTTTATTGACTTAATTGTGCTCTGGCTGTTGAGAGTATGTCATGCTCACTCAAATGTCTCGCTGATGGTGGCGTGTGTTTTGGGTCATTGGGTTCCCTTCGATATGGTTGAGCTGAATGATGCTGATCCATACGTCATGTTCGTGAACGGACGCCGTCGGAGGGGACTGGTCATCTCTTAGCTGCCACGGCGTATTTTAATTTCTGAATTGATTTTTGTATGTTTTCCATAATGGACGTACGTAGCGTACAATTTATTTCTGCATCGTTCTCACGCGGTTGACTTCAACATGAATGATGTAATCAAATATTTGTAACAATAGCTTAAAAATTTAAAAGAGTGTCCATGGAGTTTCTTGCCCGTTCTTCTCCATAGGTACCTACTCTTTGGAATGGGCGACTAGCTTCATCTTATTGACTGACCGACCTTCTGACAATTCAAAAGTGCCTGTAACTGGTTTATTTGAAATAAATGATTTGATTTGATTTGATATATTAAAATATTATTTTAGTACTGTCAAATTACGTCACGACGTTTTTAATAATCACGTCTTAACTGTATAGGGAGAACCTTTCTTTGACTAACCTAATATTTTATCTTCTATTGTTTTTTCAAAAGAATGGAAAAAAATACAAATCTAGTCGCAGTCTCATCTCAGCGATAAACAACCTTCAAACACTTGAAGAATTTTTGGCAGATTGAGGTTTTGATCTGACTGTGAGTGTTGAGAGTTTTGGCGGGAAAGCTAAGATGTTCATTTTTCATTGGACTTTTAAATTATTTATAGTGACATTTACTAAATAAACGACACGCGTGATTTATGTAGTAAAAAGTGCATTCAGTGAATAATTCATAAAGAACATTGAAATATTGTAGCATAGTGGCCACATCATGACTTTGTCCCAAACCTTCCTCCTAGTTGGTTCACGCGGAAAACGAAAGGAGATAGGTTTATTTTAGGTTAAGTTCGATTAGGTAGGATAGGTTACGAAAAAAACAAGATTACAACGAAGAAATGGCTCAAAGGTCTTAGCTAGCAACCATGCCAAAAACTCCAAAAAAATACTGTGAATGTTGCTAAAATAAGGAAACTTGCCCGTCATTGTACGGAAAAAAACAGCTCTATGTTTCTATGTATGTCAAAATAACTCAAGATAGTATTTAAAAATGGCCGCCCTCCAACACTTTCTACTGCAAGATAATCAGACCTTTTGCTTATCTAATAACATTGTTTTTGGTCAAGCATTGCTGACTAATCGCTTTTACCCATTACTAATCTTTTCTTCTCTCCTTTTGAAACGGATATTAACTATAACGGATGTACAAAAACGTGGAGCCGTGAGTCATTTGTACTTTTTGTTATCGTGTTTTTTTTAAAGATTCAAATTCCAACTAATAATGTAGGTAAGCAGTTTTTTGGAAATAACTTTTAAATCATCATCATGAATCTTTTTTATCGCCCCACTGCTGGGCACAGGTCTCCTCTCATACAGAGAAGGATTGAGCGTGATCACCACGCTTGCTCAATGCGGGTTGGCGATTTCAGACTTAAAGTCCAGGTTTCCTTAAGATGTTTTCCTTCACCTTGCAATCAGTCATTGGTGTCCCAGATATATTTAGAAAGTACATCTAACTTTAGAAAAGTTAGATTAGTACTTGCTTGACCTGGAATCGAACCCGCACACTCATACTTGAGAGGCTGGTGTTTTAACCATAGGCCACCACGGCCTGACGTAAATTGACGTAGTTTTAGTGGGTATATTTATAATCGCATCTAAACTGTCTATGGAGTATCTAAATTTGACAGGACATATTTTATCTTCTGTCCTTTTCTTAGTGAAATAAAAATAAAAAGATGCGCTTATCTTAAAATTAGTTTGAGAACAACGGAATCGGCGCCAAAATCTAATGTGAGGATAAAATTATGAACCTCCATATCTATAAAACGTTTGAAACTCTTTGTATAATAGGTTTATCATTATTTCTCACAGAACAAAGTCTTGCCACCAACCGATTCGTCGTGTTCCGGCATGATGTCTGGTGAAGCTGTGCGGAGGACGGGTTTGAGTAGTTGTGTTGCGATGTGTGCCGGGTACGATGCGCCAAATGTTGTTGTGTCGGGAGTTTGGTCGTGGAGGATCTCCAGATTAGGGTTGTAACGGAGCTTCGCCTCCGCTTCCGTTACTGCGGAAGTTCCGCAAGAAATCGTATCTTCGCTTCCGCCTCCGCCTCCGCAAAATTTTTAGCGGAGATATAACGGAGGTTTATTTACGTATTTATGCAATAAATAAATAGTCCGGCCGCGTTTGAGCGCGAAATGGTCAAGAATCAACTAGTGCGAGGCGGGAATGCGGCAAGCACAATTTGTTTCTCCTTAATTTTCATTACAAGAAGGTAATATTTTTTTACCAAGTATACTACTATTAATGTACGTATTTAAAATAAAAATTTTGTTTTAATTAACCATAAATTTCAATTTTATCTATATGTACTTTCACCTCCGCCTCCGCCTCCGTTAACCTCCGCATCCGCGGAGGTGAGACTCGTCACCTCCGCATCCGCCTCCGCCTCCGCTAACAAGCCTCCGTTACAACCCTACTCCAGATCAATCTCCCTCTGGCGCAACATCGATGGTCGTGTTGATGGGTTTAACTTTGCATCACCTCGCTTAACTGCAGTCTTCTTTCCTATTTACTTAGTTGTTTTTGAGTGAATAGGCTCTTAATAAACTAGCGCGCTTTACCTTCAACGATTGCATCACTGCTTACCAACAGGCGGGATTGCGGTCAAGCACTATAGTTTATAATAATGAAGAAAAAACCATTTTTGTGAGTAGCTTTATACAAAGAGTACAGTTAGAACTGTACTTACACAAAATCTAATAATAGTATTTAATTAAAAGTTGTAACAGTTTCGAGGGCCGTGACTCCCTACTCCTTACTCCCTAATAACTAATAAAACTTTACAATTAAAATTTGATTCTATTTTTGTACCGGATCTCGGCAAGAATACTTTCTTCATTAATTTATAAATAAAACTGGCACAGCTTTTCATACAAATAATTAGCAAGTAATTAGCCATTACTTACAAATTTCTTCCTTCTTGACTAATGTCACTAATTGTATAATTATAAGAAAGTAATTACGAAACAACCTATCAGTAGCAATGTTTTTTTTTTATAATTATAAACTAGCGCTTGACTGCAATCCCGCCTGATGGTAAGCAGTGATGCAATCATTGATGGTAAAGCGCGCTAGTTTATTAAGCCTATTCACTAAAAAGAACCTTGGTGAACAGGAAGGAAGACGGCAGTCGAGCGATGTGGTGCAATGTTAAACCCAACAACACGACCAACGATGCTGCGCCAGAGGGAGATTGATGTGGAGACCCTCCACGACCAAACTCCCGACACAACAACATTTGACGCATCGTACCTGGTACACATCGCAACATAACTGGTCAGACCCGTCCTCCGTACGGCTTCACCAGACATCATGCCGGAACACGACGAATCGCTTGGCGGCCAGACTTTGTCTGGTGGGTGGTAACTTCTCCCGGCAGCCGATGTTATGGCCTACCACCGCCAATTATTTTGAGAGTTCAACAACATTTATTGCGTTCTTTTGTTGCTGTGCAAATACATGATTCGGTCATATGGAGCAATGGATTATAAATATGTTTTAGAATGAAAGTTTCTTATTGCGGGTATGTGATAGCGTTTTTTAACTAACTATGTTATTATTGACTATAAGCAGACTAAGGTCCATATTCCAGAAGGAAACTCAAGCATTGATCACTGTTTAAGAGGGGGTATAAAGGTAAATTGTTGATTTTAGATTTGATTTTTGCAGTCCATAATAAGCTACAAATTATTTGGTTTTTTAAATATAGATATTACATTATATTTGAGAGAGACTGGTCTGAGTGAAAACATGAAATCATAATATTTTTTCGATAGAAAAAAATCACAAAGTTGCATCTAATTTTCAACTAAATTCAATTTATTTTCAAAACTATGCCTATTATTGAGTCAATATTTTAATGCACAATATAAAATTATATTACCAAGGGACTGTATTAGGGATTTCATAAAATATTGTATATTTTACGAGTAATTATAAAAAAACTGGTTTGCCGCTTACTACGTTCTTATTCCGCGCAGAACACTCTCGTTCTGTTTCACCTGGTGCATGCGTTACAAGCATGTTTTGTTTCATTGATCAGTTGCGATCGCTCCATTGAGACGAGAGGACTGTGCTTCTGTGCTCCGTACCCGTGAAAATACTTTGACGAAATTATGGCAAACAAAAAAAATCAAAAAACCGCTCTAAAAGAGAAAATAAGGAATTAAAACGTCAACTCATGGCTAATTGTCAAAGGTTTGTTTATTCATTTTAATTTATTATGTATGTGTAGGTTTTAATAAGCACTGGAGTAATGGCGGCCAAATAGTATATGCAAAATAAATCGATACCCTGACCATTCACTTGTTGAGGGGAGTTTACTTTGCGGTTTGTTTGGTTTATATGTGCTCAACTACAAAAAAAAAATATTTTATACTAAGTATTTGTATGAATTCGAATAATTTTTGATGTATAAATATGAACGAATAGACATAAACTGAGCCATATATTTATTTATTGATTATTTATCTAGGTAAAAATGAGATGTTTCATTTTAGGCTACCACTATGTACGCTATATAGGTAAAAAGGAAAAAAGTAGAAGATTTTCATAAAAATACTACTAAATTAATTTGAATAAAAATACTTACAAGTATATGAAATTAATTATTTGAAACGTTTTTTAGTGAGCTAACCCCTTTATTAAGGTAGCCATGACACTTTTTATGTCGTTTGATTGCAGGCGACTTTGACAGTTCTATTTTCCCGTTATGTTCGTGTCGAGTGTTGATTTGAGTTGATTGTGTTTATTTAATGGACCGTATGTTCGGAATTCATATTTTGTTTTTTTTCGCAGTCATATGGTAGATAATATAAATACGATAGCCTTAGATACACGACACGTCAATCAAATGTCACTGTCGAAATCTTATTTCGCTTATTGCTGACCACCATATTTATTAGTAGTAGTGTTGCACTCCTTGACCGAGTTAAATTGAATCTGTATAAAAACTAAGCCAAAGTATAGGAAATTAACATTAAATCAGTTAACTATAGCGTACCTAGCATTAAGTGTACAATGTGCTGACCCAGGCTCCATACATTTCTGAAACAACTCCATTAAAATTTCCAATTTAAAAAACTATCGAGTTATAATAATCTCACTTTCATAGGTAAAAATGCACAATGTGCTTTATCTTAAAAGTTATAAAGTTCAAGACATGTATCATTTGGCTACTTGTTACGAAAATCTTAGCGGAATATAAAAATAGATTTTTACACTTATTACTTATCAAAACGGGCTTATAATAAGTCGGAAACTGTAGTTATCATATAAAATGTGAATACATACCAGTTTTATATGTTAGTTCTTCAAAATACGATCTTTATAAGGTTTCTTTTTCATTTTTTAACAGATCTACCTTTACGCCTTTGAACGAACTTGATCCGAATTGTGATGAACTTTGAACCAAAATGGTACGTAATTATGCTATTTTAATATTTTTTGTTATGGGTAAAATGTTATAAATATAGTTGGTAATTTATCTGTAAATATGCCATTTCTTAAGAGCACCTTATGGAAAAGAATGTTACCTAAGCAAACTAAGTAAAGACTTACATCAGTCATTATTAGTACATTATACATAACACCAGTACATCTAGATCTGTGGAAAGCTTAGTTCATACCTAGTTTTTTCTGACTTTAGTACCATTATGATATAACAAACATTTGATTCCACAGTAAAAGTCACACACAATGATAAAATGTAAAACCTAATCCATACATAATTATGACAATTTAATTATGACAATTTTCGTTTGATTTCAGAAATATTGAACCACGAGTGTATAATCGGGCAAAGTTAGGTACGAAGAAAAAGAAAACTAATGAAAAAACAGCGGAAAATATATATGACGTTAGTGAAGGTCTCGTAATAAACAAAGTGTATTTCTTTGAAAGACTTAAAATTATTTCAAACCATGCTCCTTAATTTAGCTGTTACCTATCCAACGTTAAAATCACTGGCGAAACAAAAGTTGGTTTATATTCTAAATTGAAACTTTTTTGTAATATACAATATGTAAAGAAAACCCTGTCCGATCCGTGAAGGTATTGTTAGGTATCGTTAACTGATTCTAATAATGCCTACAAAGCCGGGCTAAACTTAAAAAAAATTAAATATTATTTCGAAAAAGCGAGGTAACAATGCAACCCGATAGGCATACATGCGCAAGGGGGGCGGGGCATGCGGCACGTGGTCGCAGATATTAATTACCAAATGCAAAAAAAGATTATTTCAAAATTCATTATTATTGTTACTGTGATGATTATGTAAAATTTTATATTATATTTGGTCAAGTGTTTACCTAACCTTTATTATCCTTATGGGTCGGACAGGGTTTTCTTTACATATTGTATAAAGCTACTTACTTTTATTATAAACACAAAACCTTCAACTTAGATATAAATACAGCAGCAGTTTCTGGTATCACAAACGCTGGCATCGGTTTGGAACAATTTCAAGGACTGTGTACAGCAATGAATGTTTAATAAACATCATAATCAAATTTGTGAAGAATGGGAAAAACGGCTAACGAAACTATCATAGCCGCGGCTCAACGTGAAAGACATGCTGCAGTGGAAGAAGGCAGAGTAAAAGATGGCATAGCGGTAATCGATGTAATTGCTGATGGTTGCTGGTCTAAGCGGTCTTACAATATTAATTATGCGGCACTATCTGGAGCAGCAACTATAATCGGAAGACAGTTCGTAGAAGTTTTATTTTTAGAAGTAAAAATCAAATAATGTTGTATCTGTAGTCGTGCACAAAATAAAGGTAGATCAGCAAAAGAACACGTATGTGTATATAGATCAATAAATAACAATAAATCATAAAAAAGTAAAAAATAACGAACGTGTAACAAATATTGAAAGTAACTAGTACGCTTTACCATCAACGATCGCACCACTACTTACCATCAGGCAGGATTGCGGTCAAGCGCTGGTTTATACTTAATTTATAAAAAAATTATTTTACAGTATAAAAATAAATGATTATTAACTTTTCGTTTTATTTATGCACCACAGTCTACTACTAAATTTCCATAGTGTTTTTTTTTTATGTTTGAAGTAGGTACTAGTACGGCCGCGTCCGCTACCGCTACGCCACGGAGGCTGTCAAAATTAATTGTTCAAAATAACAACTAAATATTAAAACGTTTAATTATACCATTACTTCCCTTTCGCTTTATTTGTCACTAACTGCTGTCTGCGACTTCTTACGCCATGACTTTTTGAATTATAATCAAATAAAACCATGACATATTTTATTAAAAATTTATATCCGCTATTTCAGATTTCAAATTATATGTTATGTTCGTAATCAGCACCCTAAAAAGCTCGGCCATTGGGTTGTATCTTGTATCCTAAAAAATAATTTAATGTCCATCAGATAGATTTATATAAAATATTAGGAAGATATATTGATTTGAAATGTCGCATGTCATCACGCCGTGGTATATTTTTTACCACGTAATTAGCCCCCACTCCGTAACTTTAATACGCTATATCTCAATAGTTTTTGGTAATATCGACAAAATAAAAAATACGGGTCTTAATTTTCTTTATTATCTATAAGAGGGACTAAATATTTTTTTGATTTTCATACCTTGGATACATCCCTATTACATATTTTCTAAAATCTATACTCTCCATCTTGAATATTTTTTAATGTCATCTATAATTTTTATCATAACTATAGAAGACTAGCAAAAATTACTATTTTAATGAATGCTTTGAGTTGCGCTTAGCCAAGTCTTACCCAAAAAATAAAATTAACAGTATGATTACATTACATACCTTTTCGTTATAATTTAAAAAATATTTTGTTTGTTGTTTAGTTCAAAGTACAGACGGATAATCCGACTCGCACTTTGCCAATTTTTATCTGACCTTTTTGCGTTTACTGTGTACTCGTAAATCAAAACATAGCGTTTTCGATGCGTTGGACGAGTGCGGGGCGTGTGAAGCGCGCGGGTGAAATCCGATTTTTTTCTAGCTTTATACGCCCTCTTAAGCATTACTAAAAACTAGTTTCAATCAATCAAATGGCTTGAAACGAGACTTAAGAAAAGCTTGAGTTTTGAGTGACGTTCTGTAATACGCACCTTATATTAAGAACGTAAGTGGCCCCGATTCCAGCTCAGTCGGGGGCAACGCTGGACCCACAGAAGAGATCTTATTGACTATTCCGTGGCTGGACCAATGCGGGATGTAGAGATCACGTGTCTGCGACATTTTCCTTCGCCGTTTTGAGAGCAGTGGTGATGAAATAATTTTCATATAGTAATGCGCCTGGCGCGGTTCAAACCTACGACCTATCTAAGTTGCGGCTGATCCCTATACCACTACGCCACCGTTGTTCTATTTTTGACGTGATTTGGACCAATTTCATAATCATTTATGTCAATAGTGACCAAAACTATAAACTATATATAACCAGCTAGCTGTCAATGGTGAGTCGGCACGCTGCCTAGCGGTACACCTCTGACGTCACATAACCACCGCAAGTCATTGACCTACCTGTCTTGATACTTGTGTTATAATCGCGACGGACTACGGTACGCGGTCGTACGTACTCAGATGGTAACTGTTATTATTTTTTGTAGGTTATTTTTGACCTTATTCCATTTTTGATTTTGAGTAGCCTTGTGCCCAGTTTGCCATTAACAAAATGGCGAACTTCTAAACAGATATTCTTCTACTAATAATGAAATAATTAAACCACTTCTGTTGAATATTTATAAGGCATAATTCATGCTCTAAATTTCTAGACCCAGAGCAGTTTAAACTGAGAGTGGTCTGTCAATGAATTTAGGATTTTTATGTAAATTAGTGTGCCTTATGTAAGTATTACATTTCAGTAGCAATAGGTGACCTAGAACTTGATTTTGTCTTAATGACTTAAGAATCAGAATATATCAGCCTTTAAATCACGGTACGGACAACAACAAGCTACTACAATCTGTCAAACGTCTTCATTAGATTTTCAACTTCATATTTCATTCAAGGTTGATTGGGGCTTTTTGACAATTTTCGGGTAGTTTGTCCTGCTGTCGTCCGTACTTGACTACTCTGACCAAACAGTCTTGATTGTATCAGAAATTATAAAATTTTATTATGACTGCTCTTTTTTTAAAAAGATACGATTATAAGTAGGTAGTAGTAAGGTCGGTCACGGTCGCGCGAATGCAACGCTTTTTCCCCATCCAGCAAAAGTACTCAATGTCGTTAAAAGCTTTTACATCAAAAAGATTTCATTCATTTCATATCTTTTTTTTCTTAAATGAAATTACGAATATAAGAATTTCCGGCATTTTATTAGGTACTAAATACATTTTAGTATTTGCCGATTTCGCAGCAATTCGTAACGGTCACAGCAATGGAAAATGGAAATATTTATTTTTGGTCAGTTTTCCTGGTCAGTCTAATCTACATTCGTCGTGTTTCACATCTAATTAGTCCGTTTTAGTAATCTTAATGTACAAACAAAGAAAGAAAAAGCGTCTATTAGCGGTAAATATGACGCAAAAGTTTTCAAAACACACAAAAATAGTTGTGGGAACATGCGTCACATCCACGGAAAACGGCTGTCGCTCAGCATTATGCTGCGGCCAACAAAACAGAGCCCAACGCTGATTTTCAGCGACATGCAGTTACTGGAGTCGCGCCGCAACGTCAACTTCTAGGCATTCGTGGTGCGCATACCGAATTGTTTTCTGCCCATTGTCATGGAAGAGGACTTCCGGGCGCAAGACGTGGTTTTCCATCGCTACCGCGGACAAATCCCACAGAACAGCATGAGAACGTGCTAGTAGTAGCGGAACACTATTTAATAATACCCTTCGGTGTTCTATAGGATGCATTTCGGGGAGTGTGCGAGGGAATTGCATGATTTAATTCCCATCTCCGTTCCACCAGCGGACGACCCTGTCGTACGGCTGGTTTCCACCCTTATGTTGTTAACACCACTACGATCCGGACGAAGCGTTTCGCCTCCTCCTTTATACCGCGTACATCGAGGGACTGCAACAATTTGCCAGCGGCGGTGTTTCCGTCGGACTACAATTTGAGTGTCTTCAAGGCTAGAGTGAATAGGCTCTTAATAAACTAGTGCGCTTTACCATTAACGATTGCGTCACTGCTTACCATCAGGCAGGATTGCGGTCAAGCGCTGGTTTATAATATGTAAAAAAAAACTTATAAATATATGTAGGTATTTATGTATGGGCCTGCGTCGCCTAAAATAAACAAATAAAGACGTCATCCTACTACCGAAAACTAGAACTTATATCGCCAAGTTGCTTTGAGCAATTCTACTAACAAGCCATTGACATCCATACTCAAAACTCTCCTCACGACATTTTCCTCATTTCTTTGTAACACATGCTCATACCATGACAACCAATTTCCACACAACTTTTCATTAACCGGCGATGCTTTCAGACTGCCTCTTATGTACAGGGGGGTAATTGCACTAAATAAAACAATAGAAGTTCAACTCATCAAAATCAAAAGTCATTTATTCAAATTAGGCTGAGAATCAGCACTTTTTGAACGTCAATATTACATAAGACAGTCCCCCAAAACGCCCACCCATCGACACTTGCCAGTGCTTTCGCTGGGAAGAAGAAGTGGCGGAAGAAACTTCCCAGCAGCACAGCGGTCTGATCATTTAAAAAAACACCTGACTTTATACAATACTATGTATAGTGATGAGAACCCTTGTTCGTATCTAATCCAGTTACAGTTATGGTTTAGTTTCGATCAGATTTCGTATTGTGCTAAAGTTTTAACCTCGATTGAAGTAAAATCAATGTTTGAGTGATACATTTCGTCAGATATAATAATTAAAAATAAATAAATTATAAGTAAATCTAATCGTTTAGATATAAGTTTGACAAATGACACTGAAAAATTTAGCTTTCTTTCAACTTTTTCATTTGACAGCGTAAAAAAAAATTTGATTTTATTTAGTCCGTCATTCAGATTATTGAAAAATATTGGATACGTATATTTTGGTTTATCAAATCAATAAAAATTTACAAATATTCTCAAAGATCAAAGATCTGCAGCCTAATCGGCGAACTCCTTTTTGTCAAATGATTGCGACTAATTGGTATCAGTTGGGATCGTTCGGACCGCCAATTGGTCCGTTTGGTCCAAACGATCCCAACTAGTCGCAATCATTTGACAAAAATGTATTCGCCGGTTAGGGGGCAGGAGTGGTGGCTGGTGACGTCACTGGCCGCTAAAAAGTGTAGCATGCAGTGACGTCACACGAGTTTTCAGCGCGCTTTGTCGTCTTCATTTTTTGTTTAGGTATATGAAAAAAGAAAAAATACGTGTCTAGTCTTTTTTTGGAAATCTGACTGACGAACTAATTAGTTTTTTTTAGTCAAATACCCTATTGCAATCCAGTTATGGTTAAACCATTTGTCGAAAGGTTAGCGCGATACGAAACATAACAAAAGTTATGATTTGGTTGCGATACAATTCTGTTTTGATTGAACTATTTTAGCGCGATTGCCCCCCAGGCGACAGCACATCAAGCTGCTACAATCTGTCAGATTTCCTTATTAGATTTTCAACTTTATCTTTAAAGCATTAAGGCTTAAGGTTGATTGGAAATATTTGACAGTTTCGAGTAGCTCCGTACTTGACTAGTCCGACCAAACAGTTTTGATTGTATCAGCATTATCAGCAATTATTTAATTTTATTATGATTACTCATTTGTTTAACTTACTGGCGAAAAACTTATAATTTTGCTTACGGTTATAACACCGTGTAGGTACTTACACACGGCAGAATTATTGGTCGGTAGGCTATCATTCTAAATACACACATCAAAAGTGTCTAGGGATCAACATATATTTTTGCAATAACTTTTCTCCTGATTGATATTAATTAAAATTTTCTTTAAGGATTCATCAAATAAAGTGTTTTCGTTTGTCACAGTAACGATAAACCAAGTCACCTTTGCATTAATAAAGAAATTTGCCATTTTCCTAATAAAGGGATATTTGACATTTGAACCACTAACACAAAAGTTCGAAAAAAAGACTGAAATAACAGTTTTCTCTAAAATTTTATTGGGTAACTTAAACAATTAATAATCCGTGTTTCTACCGCGAACACTAACAACACAAGAACATCGGTTTGGCATACTCAAAATGAGTTCATCCAAATCACGCTGTGGAATGGCCGCCCATGTTCGTTGCAACAACAAAAAAAGGTCTTCTTGCGACTGGATACCCTCCATATTCGGCAGAGCTCTTCTCTGTAGCATATCCCATGCATGCTCAATCGGGTTCAAGTCTGGCGACTGAGCAGGCCAGGGCAGGACATTGATGTTAGCTGCGGCGAGAGTCTGTCTTACAACTCTTGCGGTGTGCGGTCGTGCATTATCATGCATTAACTGAAATAAGGGACCGATTTGCACTTGTAGAGGAACGATGACGTCTGATACAATCGTTTCAGCATAAATTTGAGCGTTGAGGTTGCCTCTGATCCAAATCAACTCAGTTCTTCCGCCGATCCAAATACCCGCCCATACCATGATGGTTCCACCACTATAAGGATGGACTTCCTGGCAGGATTTTAATCGCTGTTGGCGTCCAGGGGTTCTCCAGTGTCGTATACGTCTTGTATCCGGTCTCATACCAAAACGAGACTCATCAGAAAAGCACACGAAACGCCATTGTTCTTCTGCCCAATTTCTGTGTTCAAGAGCCCATTGATATCGAATCCTACGATTGTGCATTGCTATAGGTGGTACCCGTAGCGGTCTTCGGGAATGAAGGTTCACTTCATGCAAGCGGTTTCTGACTGTTTGGTCGCTAATTAAGTTCCCTGAAGAGTGATGAAGCCTCACGGCTAACATCATGGCGGTTATTGTTGGAGCTCTTCGAGTTAAGATTTGAATGTATCGGTCTTGTCTCCGTGTGGTGCAGCGATACCGTCCTCCATGGCGCTCAGCCACGGTACCAGTGCTTCGGTAACGTGTCCAAAGTCGACTGATAACACTCTGACTTGTATTCAGAGCTAAAGCCACAGTACGTTGCCGGGAACCAGCTTCTATCATTCCCACGGCTCTGAGCATTTCTTCCCTGCTTAAATGACGTCGCCGCTCCATAATAACGTTGGTTTTAATCAGTAGTAGGGAAACAGTAGCACTAATAATGTCTTCAATGCGTTGTATGTTTTTATAGGGAAAATATTGACAGCTGATTTTCATCTTTTACTCGAATTTGATTCACAGTTCCTGATTCAAATTATGAAATGCACCAAAAAGGATCCATATAAATTTATAAAATCATAAATTTATTACAAAGCCACATCTCAATCTCAAGAAATCCGCATAAAAATGCTTGATCCCTAGACACTTTTGATGTGTGTATCAATCATATACAATATGTAAAGAAAACCCTGTCCGACCCATAAGGATAATAAAGGTTAGGTAAACATATGACCAAATATAATATAAAATTTTACGTAATCATCATAGTAACAATACTAATGAATTTTGAAATAATTTTTTTTCTCGCGATTTAATTCCAATTTCCCCGAAATTTGGTAATTTTTATAACAACATCATTTTGACCGTATTATATCCGTACTATAAGCCGTAATATAAGCGATGCGCCCACGTGCCGCGTGCCCTGCCCCCCGTCGCCCGTGGAAAGGTTGCCTACCGCACATGTATTAAGTTACATCTTTTTGCGAAATAATATTGAGGTGTTTTTTTAGGGGGATTTTTTTTAAGTTTAGCCGGGCTTTGTATCCATTATAAGTAGAATCAGTTATTGATACCTAACAAAACCTTCACGGATCGGGCAGGGTTTTCTTTACATATTGTATAAACCCCTATAATAAACTAATAAACCCCTTAAACACTGTGGTGTTTCTTCATAAAGGATGATTTAAGGTAAGTGACGTTAAAAGGTCAAAAATTTATTGTTAAAGAATCGCTAATCACCGGTTAACTTTAAGCAGCGTTTACGAATAAGGGGGTAAGTATTAATATTTCGAAAACTACCAAAAAATGCAGAACATAGATGGGGGTTCAATAGATAGGTATAATAATAATAATAAATATATACGGACAAATCACACAGATTGAGCTAGCTCCAAAGTAAGTTCGAGACTTGTGTTATGGGATACTAACTCAACGATACTATATTTTATAATAGATAAATATATAGATAAACATCCAAGACCCAGGCCAATCAGGAAAAGATCGTTTCCCATCATGACCTGGCCGGGGATCGAACCCGGGGCCTCCACGTCGCAGGCCGGCCTGTTGACCGCTGCGCCACGGAGGACGACCCATGGAGGTATGGTATTCCCCATCACGTGGCATCGGCTTGACACTTTACAAGAAACACCGTAGGGATACCGTTACAAGTAATAACGTAGGGAAATACCGCAATGAATGTTGTTGAAATGTTAAGCAGTGATGCAATCGTTGATGGTTAAACGCACTAGTTTATTAAGCCTATTCACTTAAAAAACTATGGAATAGGAAGGATGTCGGCAGTTGAGCGAGGTGATGAAATGTTAAAACCCAAGACCAACACGACCAAACGAAGCTGCGCTAGAGGGAGATTGATCTGGCGACTCTCCACGACCAAACTCCCGACACAACAACATTTGGTGCATCGTACCCGCCACACATCGCAATGCAACTGCTCAGACCCGTCCTCCGTGCGGCTTCACCAGACATCATGCCGGAACACGACGAATCGCTTGGCGGCAAGACTTTGTCTGGTGGATGGTAACTTCTGCCGGCAGTCGATGTTATGGCCTACCACCTTACTTTATTGTATAAATTCGTTCCTAATTAATCTTTGATATGTTATCGTATCGCGGTAATGTTGAATGTAGGATTAACGCGTAGATAATCGATTAATGGAGTGTGGTGATTTATCCGTGTAAAGTTGTAGGATTCATATTCAATGTTTCAAACAGTGGGCTTTAATAGGTTAGGTTGATAATAAATAACCAGCCTGGGCTTTCTTTTCTTGGGGTAAGCTACCAGTTTAATCGAATGCGGTTTGATTGCCCGATTTTCATAGCTTCTGACTATCCGTCACGACTGCAAAAATAATATTTACAAAAGGCAGTCGGGCCAATGACATGGAATACCTCTGATTTTAGAGACAGGTTTATCAAAATCCAAAGCCATTTACTCAAATTCCGCTTAGAATGAAGTGTTAGAATAATAAGTTGACTGTATAATTATTTTCCGTCGGTTTAAAAAAGAAATGCCAACTGTCAGATGTCAAAGTTGTTAACAGTCAAGTAACCGCCGATTGCCGCCAATAAAATGCGTGTCATCCCTTTTGCATTTTTGGGTTTTATTGACAAAATCCTTTAAAACTCAGTTCACAAAGCACTTGGTTGACCAAAACACCCGCCCTTGACGACTTCCTACAGCATTCGCTGAGAGGTGGAGCAACAACCTCCCTCATCATATCAGCGTTAATCCCAGTCGCATAAACTTTTTCAGCTTTGGAGTCTGGGGTCCGCTATACTTAGACTGGTAAACTGCTGATTTTGGCTAAAATTCGATATTTTCCGTGAAGCGAATGCCGTCTGACCTCCACAACCCGAAGGCGATATCGAGGCATTGCAGTTACACCAATAATTATTGGACTTTTGAGGGCTCCAACAACCCGTAACGACTGCCATTAGATGTGCGTATGGCAACTGGGACCAACGGCTTAACGTGCTTTCCGAGGCACGATCAGACCAGTGCAAATATTCATGCATACAAATATTTGCACTGCGCGGGAATCAAACCCGCGCCTTGCGCAGCAGCCGCATTCGCTCCCGCTACGCCACGGAGGCTGTCTAATAGAGCAACAACCTTCCTAGCAGAATGTTAATGCAGTTTATTTATGTTCTATGTCTCTATCAAGAATATTTCTTGACATTTTGTCTCTGACGTGATGATTACGTTGCTTATGGTTTTGTCAGCCTTTTACTGGGTTATCATTACCTTCCTTTCCTTTTTTTGGTTTTGAAGACCTACTTTTATCATTAAGCTCCTGCTTAATTAAAGTCCGAACTGCGGTAAATCTCTGCGGTAAAACCTAAGATTTACATACTGAGTACTTACCATAGAAAACTGAATACAACAAATCAGTAAATTTTAAGATTTATCGGTTAATCCTGTTTGAGAAAAGTCAATATTATTTTTTATGATTTTCTTTTATATAAATCTAAAGTATTGAGTGATATTTTTTGTTTTATCGTTTCTTTTGATTAGGTAATAGATGATTCAAAAACATTTACCTAAATGTATTTTCACTACAAGTTGAAAACCGCAATTATTTAAATTAATATTTACTTGGTGCCAGAAAATTGGAGCAATTTCATTAAATAATTTCAAATAATACCTAGATTTAAACTCACCTTTGTTTAAAGTATCCTAGTATTTATAAACAGCCAACTCACAAAATCACAGTACGTGTTATAATAATAAGTAAGTAATTATCTTTTTATAAATTATTATCACGATTTCTCACTGCGATAATATAGTCCATGCCTATCCACTGTAAAAACACGTATTCATTATCTAAATCGAAATGTTGCTACACGCGAAAATATTGAAAAAAATATTTTTATTACGCTATAACACTTTAATAAATAATAAAAAAAAAATAGGTGGAAGTAAATTCAAATACCGCGTTCGGCGTGCGAGCAACGACTCCACGATCTTTTTTGGTCCAACTCGAGACCACATCGTTATCTTTATCATTTCTGTAGCTCCGTCTCTCTCTCGCGCCGAGTGCATTCGTCCTTGACTCTGAACTCCACCACCATAAGAAAGATGTACCGTTTCTATTTCTTTTCTCTGTCATTGGTATGGGAAGTGATGCGTGTAAGAGAGAGACCGAGCTGTAATTACCAGTTAGGTGTGAAATCTGGCTGTCAATGACCGCGAAGGATCAAAATAAGAAAACATTTTAGGACTGTTATATTTTTACTGTTATTTCAGGTCCTTTGACCTTTTTGATGACGTTGTGCATTTCCCCGATTGTGTTGGAGCCCAAAAAAGAAGTTAACGTTTTGTCTATGATAATTATTATGGCAAACGCAAATTCTTGCTGATACAGAAATAAAAGTTGAATTGACCTGAATGTATCGATAAATAATGATATTATGTATAAATATTTAATGCATAGCTGGATAAAAACAATGTTGTCCAGTTCGGGCTTGTAGAATAATATTTTAGGAGACTGGTGCTTAAGCTAAGCCGAAGCCTGTATTTCAGGCCAACAGGGGCCCTAGTCTGCTATTACAATAGTGTCAAAATGTTCCATCAGTGATTTCATAATGATCGATTTTCAAGTTTCGTAATCTACTAAGAAAATGGTGTCATTATGACTTTCCCGTGGTCAAGCATGGACATTCCATTCCATTTTAATAAATGTTCAAGTTGAGCGTAATATTTAGAAAATCGTTTCTAATAACGGGTTTTATAATGTGGAGGCATGAGGAACAGGGAGTAAAGTTCACTCATTATCTATAGAAAAGGGAGGATCCCTTTAACTTCCCAATTTCAAGCATTGGACAAGCGCCCAATGCTTGAAATTGGGAAGTTGTATGTATGCTAATTGCACGGTAAACTCTAATTGCGAGATTTACAATTGGATTTACTTTTATATCTTTTTATTATTACGTTTTCATTTTTACTGTATTACCGGTTCGGTGCTACTTTTAATTGTTTGTTGCATCGGGTGACGTCTTTACGTCGACGTCGGCTGTCGCTGAAAACCAGCGCTGGGTTCTGTTTTTGCATAGAGTCGCAGCATAATGCTGAGCGAGAGCCGTTTTGCGTGGATGTGATGCATGTTTCCCTTAACTATTTTTTGTTTTTTTTTATGTTTTTGTAAACTCTTGCGTCATGTTTACTGCAAATAAACGTTTTTTATTTCTTCTTTCTTTCCTTTCTTGACGTCACTATGACGCGTTGTTCATTTTTGTGGCCTTTACGAGACCATTCCATTACGAGATGACTGACCGGTCATTGATCGATCATTATGAATTTAGCAGATTACGAACTTTTAGTACAATGACAATGGAATCGTGTTGGAATGACAAATTTATAAAAATAGTAGACTAGAGCCTCAGGTCTCCACAACAGATATATATTTTTATCATAGTTTCCCGCATACTACAACTAAAAATGATTAAAATTTTGCTTAGAAGAAGGAGTTTTCGTGGGGAGTGTGTGGATATGTAAGTGTGTGGGAGGGTGGGTGTATGAGGTGTGTGAGTGTGTGCGTGTAGGGTGAGTGATGAAAAATCGGTGCTTGTTGCGAGAAG
This sequence comes from Sesamia nonagrioides, assembly GCA_017933935.1. Taxonomy (NCBI): domain Eukaryota; kingdom Metazoa; phylum Arthropoda; class Insecta; order Lepidoptera; family Noctuidae; genus Sesamia; species Sesamia nonagrioides. The sequence continues at coordinate 3,532 of JADWQK010000518.1, read as the reverse complement.
AATATGCATGTGGTAACATATTAAATAGATAGATAAACGGTAAGACAATGCTGTGACTATTTTGAGATAGATAGACAGTCGTTACGGGTTGTTGAAAGCCCACAGAAGTCCAACAATTGGTCTAACTGTAATACTTCGATATCACCTTCGGGTTGTGGAGGTCAGACGGCAGTCTCTTCACGGAAAATATCGAAGTTTAGCCAAAATCAGCAGTTAGACTGGTAAAGAGGACCCCAGACTCCAAAGCTGAAAAAGTTTCGGACACGTCAGCTTTGGAGTAACGCTAAGATGATGATGATGATTTAATGCATAGCTGCACACAGACTATGAGTTTCTCTTTGTCTATGTTCTGTTAATTAGATTGTTAAAAACTGTATTTATAATAGAAAGTAAAAGTTTTCTTTATCATTGATTAGGTATAGGATGATGTCTACTTTTGTAATGACATTTCAAGAAATATCTTTTATAGTTATATGGCAGATAATTATTTATATTGATAAATAATTGTCAAACGATAGACGAATCGAGCGATCGACGATTAATTATTTATTTAATTATTATTATTGATAATTAATTATTTATTGTTGTACACCAATACAACCTTATTTTTTCTTTTTACAAAACCTGAATATAGTTTGTTCAGAAAAAACAACTGAATCAATTCCAATCATTTTAACATCATGTCATAATTTTTCCCAAAAACATTTAGAAATTGTTGCAGTGTTGTCACCGAACGCATAGCTGACGGTTGATCATAGTACTAGGCGCGTGAGGCAGCCCCCCCACCGCCCCGCGCAGCGCCGCTGCAGGCGCGGCCGGGCGAGCACTGAGTTAACCATATTTTTGTTTGGAGAACTAGGTTAGATAACAAATAACGAGCTCATAATTTTGTGGTTTTTCATGATATCTTGTTGAAATTTTGGTATATAGATTCTTTACTTAAAAATATAGGATACGTGTTTCGGGTTGCGTATATACAATATGTAAAGAAAACCCTGTCCGACCCATAAGGATAGCAAAGGTTAGGTAAACACTTGACTAAATACAATATAAAATTTTACGTAATCATCATAGTAACAATACTAATGAATTTTGAAATAATCCTTTTTTCCCGGGGATTAATTCCAATTTCCCCGAAACGTGATAATTTTTAACAAAGTGACAACACCGGTATTATTATAAGCGAATAGCGACGCGACCACGTCACAGGTGCCGCGTGCCCTGCCCCCCGCCGCCCGCGAAAGGGATTGCTTATCGCACATGTAATAAATACATGTTACCTCTTTTTGCTAAATAATATTTTTTTTTTTTAAGTTTATCCCGACTTTGTAGGCATTAGTAGAATCAGTTATCGATACCTTACAATACCTTCACGGATCGGACAGGGTTTTCTTTACATATTGTATAAAAAACTAGCGGCCGCCAGCGACTTCGTTCGCGTGGAACTAGTCATGCTCAGCTCCTATTGGCAATATGTACGGCTGCGTTAGCTCCCGTTTTCCCAACGTTTTTTGTTACTGCTCTGCTCCTATTGGTCATAGCGGGATGTTATATAGCCTAAAGCCTTCCTGGATTAATAGGCTATCCAACGCAAAAAGAATTTTTGAAATCCGACCAGTAGTTCCTGAGATTAGCGCGCACAAAGAAACAAACTCTTCAGCTTTATACAGCATGTTAACTAACAGAGGGCGTTCCCGTTAACCCGAAATAGTATAGCATACATACATGCTAAAAAAAATATTTCCATTCGAAAACAAAATGTTTTAAATTTTTTTCCAATAAGAATATATTCAATAAAAATTTTAAATTGACATGTAAAAGAAACACACTGTACACGCGAACATGAAAGACGGCAACGTCGCAATTTATTTATACATGACGACTACTATTTTGATTTAAAACAGGAGGTTTCAAATTTATTTCCAATTAGAATTTTTTTTTATTCGGATTTTTTTATGCTTATTTTTCTATGCTGATATTTTTATTTTAATCTATTAATGATATATATTAACGAGTTTAAGGGAACGCCCTCTGTTATTTAACATACTGTATATTAGTATAGATAACGTATAAATACCACCTACTTATGTATATTCGAAATTTAACAAGTTTTGCTAAACTATTAATTGACCGCGATTAATTGGTAAGGCCGCTTTCCCAACATGCACGGCACGGCGCCGTCACCGTACGTTACGAATTCACGACGCCGCCGTCGCCGGACCACGGCACGTCGACGCGTCCATTGCCCATTCAACCAACACGTTCAACAGCGAAATATGGACTGAATCGTATCGTGTTTATGTGTGTGAGCCCTTAGGGCCCTTAGGCCTCCCACACATAAACATGATACGACGTCGCGTCGTACAACGATGCGGCGTCGCGACGTCACGACGAACAAGAACTAGCGACATGAGAAATGAATTTTGTGATTACTTCAATAGTGATGTGGGAGCTCTTAGTTGGCAACTAAATCTATAGGGTACTAGCTGTAGCCCGCGACTCCGTCCGCGTGGACTTCAGTTTACAGCGCGCTGTGGTTCCAGTAAATTAAAAAGATCTTAGTTGATATAAAATAAGCGCCTGTTGAAATAAAGGGAGCAAAATGTAGTACATCCGTGTTAGCTCCCGTTTTCGCAAATTTTTTTGTTACTGCTCTGCTTCTTTTGGTCATAGCAGGATGTTATATAGCCTATCTCCGTTCTCAGGCTCTAGACTATCTGTGTACCAAATTTCATTACAATCGATTCAGTAGTTTTGGCGTGAAAGCCGTACAAACAGACAGACAGACAGATATACTTTCGCATTTATGATATTAGTATGCATAATATGGATTACTTACCATGTTTTGTTTTTTTCTTGATTACTTAATTCTTGAAAACCTGGAAATAAATTTTCGCACGCGCGACTTGACGAGTCGTGGATGTTGGAGATGTAAACTTCGCCAATATCAAACCAAAGAGGATTGTAATTAGATATTTTTATAATTCTCTATATTGTCTGTGTGTTTCACTTACTTCTCGTTGTCATGTGAACGATGGTGTCGTCTAATAAATAAATTCATTAAAACATCTCCTGGGTAATTACTTTTTCCATCATAACCCAACAGGTTATGGGCCCAGAACGTTAGTCTCGCGTCGAAATTATTATTTTCGCGTGTTTTGGTGGAAATAAGTATTATTTCAAAATTTCACGTCAGTTACGTTTTTCAACAAAATGGCTTCAGGGGTTTCAGGATCTTCAGTGGGCATTCCAATAGACAAATTAAAAGGGATGGAGGATTATAATAATTGGAAATTTATTATGAAGATGATCCTAATACACGAAGACCTGTACGAAACCATTGAATCGGAAGATTGCAAAGATGAACGTAAGAAACAAAAGGCACTCGCGAAAATTTGTCTGTCTGTTGGACCGTCTGCTTTGCAGCATGTGCGCAACGCTAAAACTGCTTATGAAGCTTGGACATGTTTGCAAAAAGCTTATGAAGATAGGGGCCTATGCAGAAGACTAGGGTTGCTGAGATCGCTTTTTG